>JBAIZZ010000173.1:0-109526 GCA_037355905.1 Heliconius aoede | reverse complement strand
TATATATATATATATATATATATATATATATATATATATGTTATAATCATTTTTATGTTAAACATTGTAGATGACATGAGTCCAGAGGAACGTGAAGCTGAAGCAGTGACTTTGCGAGAGTTACAAAAAATAATGTTTGATCTTGAACATAGACATTGTATATATAGAAGATCACTGGCAAGAGAAACTAAATATGGTAGCAAGTAAGTTGACTAATAGTTCTTATCATATTATATTTATATTGATATCTATTTTTAAGAGATAATAATTATAATACTTTACTGTGTATAGGCAAGCCCCCATTGGAGACGACAATTATTTGCACCTAGCGGGGGCCGCTAGCAACAATGACAACGGCTCTTTCTTTTGGCGCCCGCGGCGCGGTGACTCCTCGCCCACCATCGACCTGGACGGCAAAGCCTTCCCGCTGCAAACCTCGCACGACATATGCTCCAGCACAGAGTCCCTGCGGCTGGCGCGCCACGCCGACGAGCGCTCCTCCGGCAAGTCCAACAAGTCCTCCGGCAGCGGCTACCTCACCATGTCTTGCATCAAGCACGAGCCCTCCGAGGACAGCGACGCGTCCGCCGAGCGCCCTGCGCGCCCCCCCAAGCCGGCGCGCCTGTCCCCTGCGCGTCCTGCGCCCGCGCCCCTCTGCGAATACGTTGACGTGCACCAGCGCCCCGCCGCGCCGCCGCGCTGCACCGAATACGAGCTCATGGCCGACTTCACCAGCCACGCGCCGCCCGCCGTGCCGCCGCGCTTGCGTCCGCTGCCGCGCCCCGACGACGAGTGCGCGTCCAACGATGACAGCCTGCTGGACGAGCTGCAGCGCGACACGTATTGTGTTCTAAAAGTGTGCGAGGACGACCCGCCCGACATCGAACCAGAAGATACACAATTTGACGAAACTATCGACGCGAAGGAAAAGGAGGAGTATGGGATGTTTTCGAGAATAAGCTTGCAGAGAAAATCAAACCCCATCAAGACGCAGAGTAGTTCAATGAAACCTCTCAAAACCTCCAATTCAACGTCCAACGTCCAGGAGGCGGGATCTCATTCGTCGCGGCCGCTCACAGAGCGGCTGACGCCGTTTTTTCTCAAAAAGAAGCCGAAGCCGCCAGACGACTCGCAGGCGCCGAGCAAAGATAACCTGATCGGCCGCCTCACGCCGCGCTTTGGTCAGTCGCGGCTTTACGGGCGCGGGCAGTCGCTGGAGTTCGAGCCGCGACCGCGGCGCATCGAGCGCTCGGCCACCACCGTCAACATCCCCGCCCGCCCCATCAACTCCTCCATCCTGGCCAAGTTCCTCACGCTGCACCGTTACGGCGCGCCAGGCGAGGCGGGCGGGGGCGGGGGCCCGGCCCTGCTCGCCGCCACCAGCGACATCAGACTGTAGTGTAGTCGTTGTGAATTTATTTGAACTATGGTTGTATTTATTGCTATATTTTTCGAACTTCTTTTCGTCGACCTGAAGTATGTGCCTCCTCTAGTTGTAGTATTTTTGAACGTGTGTATCGATACGGTTAATTATATAATAGCGTTAATACTCAAAAGGTGCCAAGTGTTGTATGACCTCGCCCGTCGTCGGCTCTACTCTCATTCCTCTAGCACAATAATATTGCAGAGCTAAATATGTTAAATGAAGTACTAAAGATTTTACCATTATGTTTTCTGTGAAAGGTGGTTACAGAGTCCGAATATGTATCTATCTAAAAAAATTATCGTACAATATGTAATAATTTATACATATTATATTATAGACAAATGAAATAGATTTATATTATGAAATTTCAAAATTTTAATCCTCTCCAGCACTGATTACTGTAATATATGAAATTATATTAATAAAACCAAATTCTTATGTAAAATGTAGCTCTTGTATGCTCAAGAGGTAGGAAGCAGTATCATTATGTATATGTGATAAAACGTTCTCTCTTAATATTAGTTTAGAACATTAATAGATTTGTAATATACAATGATGATTTAAAAATATTAAAACCAACATTAATTATTATCATCTCGATTCAAGTGTTAACTACACGGCAAAAAATTGCGCATCTAACCAAAATGTACTTAAAAATATTATTATTAATAAATATTACTGTAAAATTGTATTTAAATAAAAATGAGTATTCTAAATGTTATAATATATAACGGCCTTTTATCATGCCTAGTTCGATGGCCTTCGGGAACACCACACTTTAAACTGTGATTCACTTTACAAACTCAGCTGATATTTTATAATTGCGTTTTCTGTACAAAAAATACTTTTTAATATAAAATAAGCATTTTTATTATATAATTGTGAAATTTTGTATTTGTTTTAAGCTTAAATTAATTGCAACAAACTAAAAGTTGTTACAAAATTTAATTGTTGTCCTATGAATATAAATTGATTAATTTTAAGAAAATTTATGTAATGTACAAATTAATATTTCTTAAAAATATATTATTATGTTATTTATTTCATCTATTTCTCTTTGTTAATAAAATACATATAAGTTCAAATTTGAATTTGTGTAATTATTTATTTTCTTCCAAAATCACTGGTCATGTTTTCAAGACATGTTATGCCCTGCATGCCTCAGTCACCAAGTCAGTCACTAGGTGCATACATTTTCGATCATAAATAACTTGCCAAATTTTTCAAAGTCTACTGGATATAGGCTATCAGTAATGCTCGGTCCTACGCCCTTAGAATCCTGCGGTTTCCCGCGATCTTCAACTCCACTTGGTTAAAAGGCGACCTGTTGTTCTTTTACCGAGTCGTCGCCGGTCGCGATATTTTTGGCCCAGCGATTGCCTGTCCATCAAACCGGAGACCTGACTATACGTCATGCATTGAAATAACATCCTTAGCAGTTTCCAGAGGACAGCTCAGCCGAGTTGGATTCTACGACTGACCTGTCACTAAACGTTGGACTCACAAGAACCGAGAAGAACACCACGACTTCAACAACGATTTGCATATGTGTGACATGAACGTTAGACATGGTCTTTGTCATATTCATCTTCATCTTTCTAGCAATGCTAGAATTTAGAAAGAATCTAGAAATTTAGAAAAATGCTAGAATTTGGAATTGCTAGAAAGATGAAGAACATGACTAGTTCTTCCAGGGACTCCGCCAAGATTACTATATCTTTGGCAAATTGAAGATATATTCACCGTTGATGTTGATGCTAAGACCATTCCAAATACTCCACCACCTTAAAGACATCTAGTGCAGTTAAACGATTTCGGATATATAAAATCTATCCTTGACGCACTCTGTGCTGAATTGGGATAGATACTGTTCTTCCGTCATGGACACGGACTGTCATGGTACTTTGTGCTTTTTGAACCCACTTCGATAATTAAATTTTTTTCATACTCCACAAATGTGTTGAGTGGTGGAACTCAACGCCGCGCTATGCCTCGACACCAGAGCATAGAAATGGAAATAATATGTAATAATAATAAATTTAAATAAATATTTGGTCTCCTCGAGTGATCGAACCCACAAACAGTCCACATCTTCGGGGTTGTTTCGCTACTAATGATGGTATCAAAAAACTTTGAAGCGCTACTAGAAAGGGATTTCCTCCAGATTTTGACAGCTTTGCTATAATACCGTCATCTCCCGGTGCTTTGTTGTTTATTAAGCTGATTGACAGCTCTCTAATTTACAAGCACATCCAGACTTTCGTCCAGAATATCTTCGGTATACGTCGAATGAATTTGACTCTTGTCATTCACCACATGGGGAACGAGAGTTTTTAAGGAAGTATATAAACAGTCCGTAGTACTTCAAAATTTCTATCTGAGTTAGGCTTAAATGAAACTATACCACTAGACTCCGTTCTCAATCGGTTCAAGTAGCTTTGCCTGATACTCAAATTCCTGGTGAAGTCTTTGGATCCTTTATGAGAGTCAATTGTATTCTTGATGTCTTCTTTCCTTATCGCCTACTCGTTTTATAAATACAAAATCATAAATTCAAATGCCAATTATTTAATGTATACAATTCTTCTAAACACATGTTGCCCTTCTCCTCAGTTCCTGGAAGTTTAGTATATGTTTAATAGAGCCCAATAGGTGGGGCGGATGTTCCTAATAGTCAAGAGCAACGTGTATTGAATATTACGTATAATACGAGATAATAAAGATGTGAAATGGAGGCTCTCTTGTACATTGACAGCTTGTGGCGCTGAAGATAGATATTAGAATGGACTCATATATATATTTTTTTATTTGGAAAAAAGCATCCAAATTCTCAAGGTCTTCTATACATCCAGCTTTTAGTACTATGCGAAATTTATTATTTGCTATTTACTATTTTTTTGATTGGATAGTATACATTTTTGTTATTTATATTAGATATTTGTATAATCCTTTGTATATTTTGTAGAAGGTATACCTTTATTCAGTCATATTTTTCTGTACAGAGGTTTCTATTTTTACCAGTGGCGACTAATACAATAGCTTCACTATAGAAGGGTGCCGAATGAAATGCTTATTGGAATATTTTTGATGAGTTATATTTTTAACATTGATGAATAATGTGTTTTCTAAATTAAAGTTTAATACAACAATAATTTTTAGTACTTATATTTCATGCGTGATATTATATATTTCTTCAACTTTAAATATCGGTATTTGTACCAGTCATAGACTATGTCTTAAAATTTGTAGTCTGCAAATGTATATAGTCTATAGCTTCTTAACATTATCTGTACCCCGTAGTGACCATATTTAGATTCCTCAATAACTATTTTGGGCGCAATGTGAATTAATGTTATTTAAAGCTTATATATACATAAGATACGATTTTTTTATTAACACTTATCGCAGAAGGTTTTGACTTTTACGATCTTTACGATAAATAAAAGTTAAGGACTAAGTATATAAATAAAAATGACCGACTCCGTCAATATGTCACTAGGTAAGCTATTTGTTTTGCTTTGATTTTCCAAACAATAAAAGCGTAAATAGTTTAACAATTTTCGTAATTATTATTATACATTACAATATAAATAATGCGAAGTAGGTGATATATCATACGATATGCTTAAATAACCTGAATCATCTTGTATAACTAAATGAGCACTGAATTTTTCCTATTGTCTTATAACACATATGTTTATTTAAATGTGTTCATTTTGCTATATTTCAGATGACATAATTAAACAGAATCAAAGTAGAACTAGTCGTGCCCGCGGCAGAGGTGGCGGTAACATTCGAGGTCGTGGAGGCGGCCGAGGTGGCCGAAGAGGCCGTGGTGGTCGAGGCGGGGTAAACACGCGTGGACGGTCTCAATCAAGAGCTGATAGCAACAGTAGGCAAGGCAGATCACGCTCCCGATCTCAAGGCCCTAGAGGCCGATCACAATCACGAGCCCGCTCCCAGTCTAGAAACAGAGCCAGATCTCAACAAAGACGATTTTCTTATCCAAGGACGAGATCGTCATCTAGATCAAGATCTCAATTAAGAAGCTTGACTCCTAAAGGAAGGGCTGGTCTTGAAAATGCAATAAATAATACGCCACCTTTGATTCGATCTAACAGAGGAAATAGAGGTATTTTTTTGCTCTGCATTATATTTTATACATAAGAAAGTATGCACCAGAAACTTGAGAACATGGAGCATTCCATTCCCATTAAAACACTTACTGCCAAATTGTGGAGGCATTGCATGTTGTACCACTGAACACTACACTTTTTCTCATCACCAGAGCTAATAAATAATTCATTTCCTTACGTGGAAATAGAACCACATATAACATGGTGTTTATAGTCACACAATTGTGCCTCTGCACCACACCTGGCCTCTTAATCTATAAAAAGGGTATATATTGGTTATTTCAAATAGACAGCATTATTGTTTACCTATCTTTGATAGTTTTAACATTTTATTGGGCATTACTATTTAATGGTTTAATAATTTCATCTCGTCCAATTTAACAGGTGGTCTTCAAACAAGGTTCCGGCGGTCTAATTCTAATCAGCAAACTAGAGGTGGTGTGCATAGCAGGCTTGGAATGAATACACGAAGAGGTGGGGCTAGCAATAATTTCAAGCCTTTAGCAGTAGCAAAGAGAGGTATATCTAAAAGAGGAAGAGGACTTACTACCAGAAATAGATACAGTACTGTGGGTTTGAGGTCAGATCAAATTTTAAAAGAACAACGCCATAATTTATTACAAAATAACGTTATAAAGTCTCAGACATTTACACGCTCCAGAAATAATTCACTTAATTCAGCGTCACAACTGACTGTCAGTGTTGCCAATGATTTTGCAAAACGTCGCAGAAACAGTGTGGGGAATGCAGGTTATTTAAATAAGCAGACTTTAGCTAGCTTGAATAGTAATTTTAGTGGTTACAATATAAGAAGAGGACCTGGCAGTGTCAAATCTGTAGGATCAAATAGATCTAACCGCTCCAATTCAAGCAAGCGGTCCAACCCACCTCGTGGTAGGGGTCGTGGCAGAGGTATAGGAAGAAACTTTGTAAATAAGCAAAACCTTAATCCAAAGCTACAAAATGAAATTGCCGTTATTCAGGGCAAAAACTATGGGGCAAATCAAGAGGCTCCAGCTGGTGTTAATTTTACACCCACTCCAGCTGCTACTAATCAAACTTTACATGAACGATTTGCAACTCCTTAGGATGTAATTACATTATGATGTTGTTCTTTTATAGCAATGACAAATAAACAATGTTTGTTATAATTGTTATGTGCAATCTCATTACAAAAAGAGAATATATTTAGGATACTGTTTATTATAACCATAACTGAATTAACAAATTACTGATACAATTATGAAAATTTTATTTGTGTCTTATTGTATTATAGGGTTTTCAACTATACATGTTTAAAATCAATTTTAGCTGTTAGATACAAAAGCTATTTTGTTACTGCTAAATAATTAATAAATAATTTAAATAATATATTGTTTTTTTTTTCTAAAATTTAAAGATCACATTCATTCCATGCTTCTCAACATCAATAAAAGAATATCTATCATTTTAAATGAAACAATTTTAACCAGATTAACTGAACAAGGTGTGAATTGTAGGGTTTCCAAAAATATATAATCTTAAATATACTCAATTAATCCAGTTGAAAGTTTCATTTAAAATATGTAATAATTATGATGAATCAAAACTTAATATATATCATTTCATGTTTTCATATTTCACATCTTGTACAACTTTGGCATCATTATAAGTGAATCTGTAACTAAAATAAAGAAGATATTAATTTTTTTATCTTATGGGGTTGGTGTCTATGCCTCTTGGTTATTGTTAAAAAGTATCCAGAAGGTGGAGGTGCAAGTCTTGCTATGTTAAAATTATTAGGTATATATTAGGTAATTATACTTACAATTTTCACCAAGAACATTTTTTAATATTATCCCATGGAAAGAGTCAACATTATCATTCTCACTGCTTGCAGGCTTTAATTCAGGGGAACTGTGAAATGTCCAACCAATATGTTGTCCACAATGTGGACATGTGCAAAGACGCCATTTATATCCAGGAAACCATGAATCTGCTCCATGACTCTAGAAATTTTGATTTAGTATTCTTAAAATTGACTTTAATTTTACCATGTTTAATCTGTGATTATTTTTTGATGATTGGCCACTTATTCAATTAGGTATAAACAGCAATTTCATTAATATATTTTTTTACTAAATTTCTTAACATTATATATTTATAAAAAAGAGAAAGGTCAAAAGACTCGGGGAAGTATCCAATAGTAACACCATCAAATACATGTCTAAATACTGTTCTCCAGTATTTACCTGAAACTCTATGTGATGATTAGTTTTGCCAGAGCGAAGAAATGAAATTAATTGACAGCTGAAATGAATTCATTATATTGATATTATCACTTGGGGAGTAGTTATTAAATCTACAATCATTACAATTATAGTGAACCATATAATATTATACTGTAATTGTTGTGGTACAGAAGTGGGTAGCCCACTAAACCATATAATATTATTTTACAATTATTAATATTATAAGTATAATATTTTTTATAATATTTGTAATTTAAGACATTTTAAAATGGTAAAAGATAATTTTATACAAGTGATTTCTAAAAGTGAACCTTGTGCGCAATTATTTACTTACAGGCCCCACATTAGCACATCTGGCTTTTTCGATTGTAACAATATCAAATTTTACGCCAAACGGATTAATTAAAGTCTGAACTGTTAAATTTTTTTGGCCAAATAAATGTTGTTTTTCAGTTTTTCGAGCTCCTGGACTAATTTTAGTAAAAATGTAGTAAGAATCGGCGACATCAGCTCCACATTGTCTGCACAGAAGTAATTCTGTAAGAATATATGTATCTTGACTATAAATTAAATAAAAAATACATAAACTGGTATAATTAATTTAAATATCCATTATGTACCTTGACCGTGCCTTTTTATATTGTTATTTTCGGCTGTAGTCAGCCAATTCGTTGCGTATAATATTAATAAATAAATTAGCGATTGCATTTCTTATCTTTGTTTATATTTTTCTTAATATCTAAAAATATTCCATTCGCTCCAAATTTTGAAAAAATCTAGGCTAAAAACCAGAACAGTTACTATGTTATAACTACTTTATTTGTTGTTAATTTACGCTAAAACGTTCAAATTACTTTTGTATTACAATAATAATGTCGCAAATTATAATAGTCTCATAGTCGGTAAGTCTCAGTTTCCATTGACATTCGTAATTTGTCATTCTCCGAGTCGACAGCTGTTACTCGATACCTAAAGACTCAAAACATATGGTATTTCTTTTAATATCCAAATTTAATTTAAAATGACAAAAATAAAAGTTTTCATAACACAATATGTAATAAGTGTGCTGTTTTTAATTTTAATTAGATTTTTCGAAAAATACGAATTTGTAAATAAACTGCATACTGGCAACCCATACTGACATTTCAAAGTCCCGAGTGTTATTGATGTTGTTTACTTTTGTAGCAACTGTGAAGATATTTAGTTTATTTCTGCAAAGTTATCAAGTGTGTGCAGTGTAAAACTGTTCATATGATTTAGTGTACGTAACATAGCTTGTAATAATAATGTCGTTTTTTAAGAATGTTACATCAAGCTTCGGAATTCGTAGCCGCGACACAATTCTCAAAGAATCTCTTATAAATAATTTATCTGAGTGCGTAAAAGATATACAATATAATAGTCAATTTGAAGAAAATTTTCACAGTGTTCTTGGTTCTACAGATTCAACAAATACATTATGTATGGCTTTGGAAGCCGTGTTTTTGCATGGTCTCAAGGATACCTTTTTGAGAAAAGCAAAAAATGTTATTTCTGGTGATCCTGACTACCGTCCACAGTCTAGTTTTTGGCCTCTTATACTTGTGCTTTCACATAGACAAAATATTGACCAGATATCGTCATTACCTCAAATTAATACAGAGATAGGCCAATGTAGAGCTTGGCTCAGAATAGCACTCAATGAATGCCTATTATCTTCATATATGTCAACATTACTTAAAAATATTTCAGCGGTAAAACCATTTTATGCCAAAACTGCTTTTGTCTGCGATTCAGAAATATTAGAAGTTGCTCAACAATTAGTTCAGGGCCTGGAAACATGTGTTCAATTTAATTTGCCCATAAACTCCAGTTTGTTGAATAATTGGCCTGAACAAGTGTTAATGCAAGCTGGCATCTGGGTACCAACTATGAGAGTAGCTCCAATATCTGCAGGATTAGATATAGCAAGTACATTGTCAGATGATATAAAACCTAAACTAGCCACAACCCCAACACACAATACAAATATTACAGGATTGGGTAGAATGCTAGCATTGAATGAAGATGAAGCTTTGAAATTTATACTTTCCAAAGACTCAAATGACTTAAAGATTAAAAATGAGGACATAAAGACAGATGAAAGAAATAAAGAAGATAACAAAGACAAAAATATAGAATCTGAACTCTCAAAAAATCCATTTGATGAAGAACCAACTACTAGCCAAGAGCCAGCAGATTCACGTCAAATTTATTCATCATCTGTAAATTCAGAAGGTTTTGTTGCGCCCTCTGAGGTTCTTGTAACTGGCAACTCACTCTCTGGGAAAGGTTGGTCCATTGATAGCCATGATGATCTTCATGAATCTCTTAACTCAAACTCATCTCATGGAAGCAGTATGATTAAAACTCCGGAAATAAAAAGTTTGTCATCTCTAATAGATAATACAAACACATTTGGTGAAACATACAGTAATACTCCCAATTTGAGGGACATAATGAAAGACATTCACAAAGAATTAAAAATACCAGCAGATGACAATGAAATTCTTGAAGTACAAGTAGATACACCAGTTGAACCAGAAGATATGTCTTTACAAGGTCTTGACTTTGAGGTAGTACCTAGTTCAACTACAGGCTCATTCACCCCTCAAGAATTGCAAAGAATGATAAAGCAATTGGGGTTGTTATCTCGTGAAAAAGGTCTTGATTATCAAAATTATCAATGTAAAGGGTGCCAGGATTTATTGGGGAGCACTGTTTCCAAGGCTAAAGTCTGTGCCTTTACAGGGGAATACTACTGTTCACATTGCATGGATCCAAATGTTTTTATTGTGCCAGCCAGGGTTATACATAATTGGGATTTTAAAAGATATCCAGTTTCAAAGAAATCAGCATTATTTTTGCTAGAATTTCAGCATCATCCATGGATAGATATGAAAAAGCTTAATCCAAAAATTTACTGTGGAGTCTCAGATATGGCTCAACTGCAAGAGTTAAGAATACAACTGAATTTCTTAAGAGCATATATATTTACATGTAGGGAACCAGTCATAGAAGATTTACAAAAGCGAGTTTGGCCAAGAGAATATCTGTATGATCATATACACTTATATACAATTTCCGATTTGGCTCAAATACCAAATGGCTCACTTGCCTCACAGTTGGAAAAAGTAGTCAATTTTGCAAAATCCCATGTCTTAGATTGTTGGCTGTGCAGTCAAAAAGGTTTCATTTGTGAAGTTTGCCGAGATTCAAAGATACTGTATCCATTTGAGACAAGCTCAACTTATAGATGTGACGACTGCTCGAGTGTTTTTCACTCAAAATGTTTGAATGAAAATTTGCCTTGCCCCAAATGCAAAAGGAGACAAGAACGGACGAGTGACACGTCATTGGTTGATGCCCTCCATAATCATTTTGTAAAATAATTTATAGCTTTATTGTAGCAAAAATATATTAAGATGTAGTGTGTTATGCATGTGGGTCAGATAGTTAAAATGAAAATCCATAGTTCATCACACTAATAAATAACATACTTCATATCAGAGATAAGAATAATGTGTCATAATAAAAAATTGCTTTTGTAATTAATATTCCATTATTCAATTAGTCAAATTAAATACATATGACAATTTGTCTAACATTAGCAATTTATTTTCTTACATTTTCTCTATATTTTATTGCATTATAGTATATATTCCTATGAATAATTAGTAAAATTAAATAATGTAAAATGTATGCTCAGGTGCATCTACTATATATTTAAATAGGTTTATAAAGGAATACAGATTTGTATAAAGCAGCTTTACTATAAAGACATAATTATGTGGTAATAATATAGTGAACTAATATATTATAAATAAAGAAAGAAGATATAATAAATAATATATATTTAATTTAGCAAGTAGTTTTATTACTAGTATAAGATTTACATTTAATTTGTCAATTTGTTTTAAAATATAAATAAGAGGTATATTATCAAATATGGCCACCTAGTTATAATAGTGAGCAAATATTTTTCTTACCAACATAATAAAACTTTTTCACAATGATGCAAATCCACACTACAACACCTTCACTACATGAAATATTTTATTTTTTCTCTTAGAAGTTGTATAGTCTTTTGTTTTATATTTTATGTGTTATAAAAACAGTCTATGTTAAATATTTAAAAACACAACACACAGTATTGTCTTGTTCCTAAATATTTATCCTTTGGTGAAGTTTATTTACAAATAAATTTGTACTCGAAATTTATTTTGTGAGACCGACAATTGTCTTGAGTAAAAAAATGTTTTCAGTTCGCATTTTTAGTTCGATTTCGTTCATGATTTACATTTCTTGTAATAAGTAAGATATGATTATTTAGGACGAAACCATTAGCAAGTAGAAGTTATTTGAAAGAGGCACAAAACACAGATTAAGAATATTTGGAAGAAATACGTAAAGTAGAAAATTGGCGAAATTCTAGGGACATTTTTTGATGGATAATTAAAATTCTTTAAAATCATGTAGAGAATAATATTCTTTTAATGATAGAAATAGATTTTACACCTATATATAACGATTACGCCTTAAGATTAGATTTAGAAAAATCACTTATTTAAATTATAAATAATATACTATAGTATATTAGTTAAAGAATTTTCTAATTAATAACAAAATTCCTTTTATGTATATTAATAAAATAACGTATAAGTCACAGGTTTTTTTTGCAATCCAGTATTGTTATTAATAATAATTCAAAATAATTATTATTTAAATTAACTTTCATCTAGTTCTGTTCAAATTTAAAATATCACTAAGAAAAGTGTCTATATCTTGCTTATTTTTATTTTTTTGAGTTTTAGACACCCTATTCGTGTTATTTGAATGAGGTCCTTCTAAATTGTATTCTTCGAAACATTCATCTAGCAGCTTATCTGGCTCATCTTGTTTAGTTTTTGCTTTCTTCTTTGGCTGATAACTGAGAGCGTCCTTATCAAAGTCTAAGGGAACTATACCGAGATCTCCACTGTATCGATTTTTGGCAACTTGAAGGTACTTTTTCCCTCGGACAGCAGTGAGTCTCTTATCCTGCAATAAAATATATATATTTTAAGAGTAATAATAATATTCGAGTAATACAAAGATAATGTGTATAATTACTTGTATAATAAGAACGTTGTCAGCTTCTTGTGAGGCTTTCGCACTCCCAAATATGGAGCTTGTTGATAGATCTTCACTTTCGCGTTCCTGTAAAAAGATGTATTTTTAGATATTTTATATTTTTCCATATAATTAAGCATTGTATATGTGGCGATGACATGATTGTATTTAATTATATTTTTTCGTATTTACAATCGGTTCAAGCACCAGTTTATAATTCTCTTTAATTTTTTTCTGAATATCAACTTTGCAATAACAAAACTATTCAGGTCCATTTGGCTTCCACTATGAATATATTTAAAAATTTAATGCAAATGTATTGGAGGCCATTCTTGGCGCAGGGACACAAGGCTGTAAAAGGGACGGCAACTTGACAAAAATTGAACGTACAATTCTCACTAAATCAAATGAAATTTGTAATATCTTTATTTCTTCACTGGTAATGAGGCAAAATGCGGCGTTGATTTTCACCACTCAATAAGATGCCTTCATCCATTTCAACTCTTAATACCACCTACCCACGTTTCCCCGCCCGTACTCAGTTATAGATGGGATACAGCGTGAAATTCAAAAGAAAAAATAACATAAATTAAATTAGCTTCACGCTTTATCCCTAGCGAAATAGTCAGACAGAACGGAGCGCTAAACGCTATGGCAAAACAAAGTTAAATAAAAAAAACGAGCTACCTTCCTAGGATGCATAACCAGCGTGACATGACAGTGCCTGGCGGTGGCAAAGGTGCGGAAGGCGGCAATGACGGCGTCCTGGCGCAGGTAGCGGTCGCCGTCGCGCTCGTCGCCTACGCCCAGCATGAACTGCACGTTGTCGACCACCACGTGAGAGATGTCGTGCATGTAGCGGGCGTGCTCGACTGCCTGTGTTATAATATTACTATAGTTAACACTAAAGTTATTATATATTATTTATAATTTCTTTTAATTTTTTTTCTATAGTGTTTATTGAAATCTACAGTATCATCAGGATTGGGTAAGTTTGTTGATCTTGAAAACTTACTAGAGTTAGTCCTGATAATTAACGAATACTACTGAGTTATAGCAAGTACTCATTCGAGGCCAAAACGATTGCCTAACCTAATTTTTGTGGCCAAAATTGCCCGCAACCAAGGCCGACTATTCGTAAAATACCTAATTGCACCATGAGACAGTTTTTGTCACGAGAAATTTTTTATATTTCCACTTTCCGCACCCTGCTTATTGATTAAAATCAATAAGCACGGTGTTGACTTCCGCCACTCAACACACAATGCCATCAGAATTCGGCGGAAAGTGGTTAACGGAGTGTTTTAACACCACTCCCTCTGTGGTGTGTGGGTGAAGCTGAAAAAAAAATTTGTACAGTACGGCGGATATATCATGTCCGCCTTAAAGTTCAAAAGAAGGAAGGAAAGGCCACGAACCTGTAGCTCCTCTGGTGTTGCACGGGTTCGCGGGCGACGATGATCACTTACCATCAGGTGACCCGAACGCTCGTTTGCCTTGTCTATTTCCATGAAAAAAAGGAAAAGAAAAAAGGAAACAATCAAATTTGCGCGGCTATATGAGACAGATAACATAGCCGAAGCCACGACTCACCGACCGTACTGTACGAATAAATGAACACTCACCTCCATAACAACCTTTATTGGTTGTTGTCCGTGAAATGCGAGATAATAAATGGGTAGTTTTTGGAATTCATCAGCAAATTTCGGAAACTCTTGTAGATTTTGTTCGAGTGGCACGCCAGCGAACTGCTGCAGCATTGTGCGGGCCAAGCGAGAGTTACGTATCTCGAAGCTACCCCACAGTGTTGTTACCTATAAACGAAAAACGTTAATTTGAACAAATGTTAATTATAATATAGGAAATAATCATTTAACAAAAAGAAATATAGTGTAAACTGGTGGCCTCTTCTGTGAAAGTTTGTCGTTTAACAACTATATCGCAATCGTGCGCGTATCGCGTTGTTTTATTTTTGGTCAAAAACTTGTAGAGGGAAACCAACTTTCAAATATATAAACAAAAATATATTTTGCAATTCTACAATATATTGGCTGTGGTGGTGAAGTAGCACGGCATCTGGGTTCAATTACCACTCAAGACTTGAATCGTTTTCATTGCCTCGGATCGATATTATCACAAAGCGTAGTGTTGAGTTCCACCACTCAACACTCATTATCAAAAATAGAGTGTCATTAAACTAAGCCCCCTCTACCTATCATGCAATATTCAGTGTGACACTTGTAAAAAAAACCATTAAGCGTACCCCTTGCTGTGCAAGATCGAGAGACATTTCAGCGCATAGCGTGGTCTTCCCGCAGCCGGTCGGTCCCGTGAGCACGGTGAGCTCGCCGCGGCGGTGGCCGCCCAGCAGACGGGTTAGGGCGGGAAAACGTTTCCATTTTACACCTCTAACCTGTTATGAGATTATGTTTTTGAGTGTTTTTCTACATATTTATTGTTTTGAATATAGTGAAAATTTATATACCCAAATAAGAAAATGTACTTATATTTTCATAGTGTCAAATATATTTCACAATTATACGAGCAATCGAATTCAATCTTGTTTGAATTTATTCGGGCCTTTAAGGAGTTTTTTTTTGCTTCACGCATTATCCCGCACACAGCAGAGTAGGCAGAGGGAACCTCGGTGTCAAGACACCGAGTCCGTTCCCCACTTTCTGCCGAATTCTGGAGGCATTGCGTGTTGAGTGGCAGAACTCAACGCCGAGCTTTGCCTCGACACCAGAGCGAAGAAAAATGGAAATATAAACGTAAAGAAATATTTCCCTTCCTCGAGTGGGAATTGAACCCACAACCGTCGCGTTTACGGGCGACACTCTTGTACCACTGCGCCACGACGGCCTTAACGAGTTAAGTATTAGTATTTTTATAATCTTTTAGAGACATACATAATATTAAATAATTATTCTGCAATAAGTGTTATTAATACATTCACAAACTTAGGTACATTCATGACACTGGCACTAATTGCTATTAGATAGTTATAATTGTTTGCTGATTAATAAATTTCCATACTTGAATATGATATATTATAAATTATAAAATTAAGTGGTGATATAAAGATTCGTTGGCTTCTTCTATTCTATATTAAATCCGGCTTACATTTCTTCTTATACCCTGATTTATATATACCTCAATAGTATCCTATACAAAAGCAACATATTCAAGCATATATTTAAGTAAGTCACCTTATCGATGTTCGTCAGTTCAGCGTACACATCGTCTCTAAGTGCTGCAAAGGTGGTGATGGAGCGATGGGCCGCAGGTTTCGCTTCTGACACTAGATTTTTCAAAGACATATTAGCAGCTGCTGCTTCAGTCGCTGTTACTAGGCCATCTGTAGGTCTGAACATTTGTTAATGTTTTTTGTTTATTATTGAAGCCAGTTGTGACGCAGCTGTACGTGTGTGACTGTGAACGCACACGCTACAGCGTGTATGTATTTCGGATATAAAGGATGGGTAGGAGAAGCCTAGTCTTATTACTATACCCTCTAATTTCTAGAGGCATTGAGTGTCAAGTAGCGGAACTCTACACGCAGGGCTTGCCTCAACACCAGAGCGAAGAAATAAAAATATTAAATATTTAATTTAATCGAGTGGGAATCAAACCCACAACCTGTCGCGTTCACACTTTAGGCCCCTGCGCCACGACTGGCCTTAAACCAAATTTATTTATATCGAAATTTAGCTAAATTAGTTAAGTTAAGCTTAGCTTTCGTTAAGTTAGGTAAATTTATTTATACCGAAAAAAATATTTTATTAAAACAATTATATAGATTTCAACTTTAATTGATATTATTTTCAAATATTGCCGATTGAATTATAATAAAAAATATGAAGTTTATGTTTTTTCCAAATAGTAATTCTGGTTGAACATAATATTTTGTGTCTGACCGATAAATAAGATAAATAAATCAGTATCACGCTGTATCCACACAGCAGAGTACTCCGAGGGAACCTAGTGTTAAAACACTCCGTTCCCCACTTTTGGAGACATTGCCTGTTGAGTGGTGGAACTCAACGCCGTTCTTTGCCTCGACACCAGAGCGAAGAAATGTGAATATGAATGTAAACAAATATTTCACTTCATCGGGTGGGGATCGAACCCACAACCATCGCGTTACAGTCACACCTTGTGTCGCTGCGCCACGACGGCCGAAATAATATTTCTATATAAAACCGAAATATAAAAATTTATTATATAGATATTAACTATTATATATACAATCATTATTAATATAAATATTTTTTTACGTATTGGGGCATGTTATAAAAAATAAAATTTTTGAATCTGTGTCATCATATCAAATAAAAGATTTGGGACACAGATAATTATTCAACTAGAAATATTTTTATATTTATCATTTGGAACATGTTAATCTTTTATCTAAAACACATTTTTCTCTAGGTTCACTCACTAGTTCCACTAGTTTCACTAGGTTCTCTCTGACTACCCTGCCTAGAGACGGGATGCAGTATGTAGCTAATTTTAATTAATTATTATATATACAATATGTTATTACTGATATTTATGGTTTTGTCAGTCTTAGACCAAAAAATTGTAGAACATTTTTTAAACGATGTACTGAGATTCCGCCTAGCTGCAGATTCGGTAGATTTCTGACTGAACATTCGGTAGGTCACTAATAAAGTTACACTAAAATTTTCATGAATATTTATACATTTTGCAAAACCATTACCTTACAAATCGACACCTCTCTTCTCCTAATTTTTCAGCCACAGATCTCATATTATTCCAATCTCCCCATAAACATAACTTTTGATAATTTTCAAGGGCTGGCAATAAAACTGGGGGTAAGCTACAGTTACTTAGCCAAATGAATGTACCTGCAATATTATATAAATTACAATAAATAAAAAAATAATATACTCACAATATATAATAATGGCATACATTTTTTTATAAACAGAAATGTTGTGACATATCCCATCTTGCTGTTAATGTGATTACTGGGTTTGCTTCACATTCAAGGGGGAATAAAGTATTTTATTTTTCATTTAGAAGCTGGCAGCTTTTTCATAAACAGGGCTTTTAAAACAGAGTGACATTGAGTACCAAAATTCAACATGCAATGTCTTCTTAACTAGGCTTAAAGTGGAGAATGGAGTATATTAACACTAAGTTCCCTCTACCTACCCTGCTATATGTGTATATGTAAAACACAACATAAAACTAAAATATATATATTTAATGTAATCATACAACATACCCAGTACTTTACTAGCTGCTAAATGAAGAACATCTTGCATACTAGGCACTAGAATGGCTTGATCATTACGGTTTACTTTTGCAGCTCTACAGTAGAACACACCAGCCATGTGTAAGCCAAAACTTTTAATTTCCTCCTCTTTTCCTGCTTCTACTTTTCGATATCCAACTACATTATCCAATGAGTTTTTTAAAGGAAAATATAAAACTGTATGAGTTTTTGAAACTCTTACATCTGATAACACTTTACGAGAATCTTGATGGAACTACAACAAAATTTTTACTTACATCTAATAATCATCTTATACATTTGTATAATAATTTTAAATATTATATATATTGAGTGTTGCATTATTTAGCATTTTAATAATGCTGAAAATGCATAATTAAAAATTTGAACTAAATATATAAGTTGTTTAATTTAGTTACTAATTTATAAGGTATTGTGGTCAAGTATGTGACTGTACACATGATAGGTTGTGGTTTTCGATTCATACTTGAGGGAATGAAATATTTAATATTTCTATTTCTTTACTATCACCACGCAATGCCTTCAGAATTCGCCTGAAAGTGAGGAGCAGAGTGTCTTAACAATATGCTTTTTCTGCCCCGCTACATAGATGTCTAGAGTGTATGTTTTATACATAAATAACTTACTGGATATTCAAATAAGCGGAAAAGTTGTAATATGTCTTCTTCACTTAAATCTGCTATAGAGGTAGATTCGTTAATAATATTTTCCCAGTCTTTGTTGAAATTTTCTGCATTTTTATGTAACTCGTCAATATAATCTTTTATTGTTCCTTCTAATTTAGTTTTCTTTATTAGCCTTTCAAGTGTGTTCCAGTCTCCATGTATATTACATTTTGGGCACAAGAAGTAACCTGGAATAAATAATATTATACATAGTTGTTCCACACGCTAAGGGAAAATCGATAATAGCGGCAGAAAGATTTACCAGTTTTCTTATTGATGAATAATCTATTTTCGGCCTTCTTGTTGTCCGTTACTTCGGCTGAACAAAGCATGCATTTTGTACTAAGTGATGTAAATCCATCTTGCACAGCGAACCCTTTTTGTCTTAACAGTTTTCGTATATCAGTTACCGTTATTTTAGGAATATCATTTAAATTTACATTATGTAAGTTTCTTGTTTGACTTATTGCACTAAAGTATTGCTTAATTCTATAAAAATTATTATACCTAACAATATGATACATTACAATGTTTAATATAGATAAACAAAAACATAACCTCAAAAGTACATCTTAGTTTATTCGGCGTTTGACATTTGTATCTTGTGTTGACAGGTAGAAAAATGGGAAAAATCGTATTAAAGTGAATACTGCACAGCATGGGCTTCCTTTGCTGGTGTAGTACGGTACGCTACCGTATGTATACATTAAGTATTATATTATTAATACCAATTATATTTAACTATACTTAATACGCTCAAGTATTATATCACACCTTAGTTTTATTTTGTTGTTACTTGTAATTTATGGCACAATTTATTCCAGAATTAAGTTTTTTTATTAAATTAAACCAACATCACGGTGTATTCCTTACACAACAGATTGTACCTAGTGTACCTAGAGACTTCATTCCTCACTTTCCGGCGAATTCAGGAAGCATTGCGTCTTGAGTAGCAGTACTCAATCCCGTGCTTTGCGCCAACACCAGAGCGAAAAAATGATAAATTTAAATAAATATTTTAATTTCCTCGAGGTGCGATCGAATCCAACCAGTCGCGTTTAGAGGCTCATTTTGTGCCCCTGCGTCACGACTGGCCTTTTTATTTAATTTTATATTTAAATACAATTTACAAAATATATTTTTTTTTAGCTTCACGCATCTGTCCCACTCAGCAGGGAACGGATAAAAAAATTAAAACATACTTCATATCCTACAACACCTTTTATTTAACGACTATATTTACACTTGCGAAAATACAAAATAGTCGTTTTCATAAATAAAATAAAGTTATAAAATTTCTTAATTACTATTAATGTATATAAAAATTGCTGTCTTATCCTGGATGTGATTTTTAGTAAATAATTGATGATTAATTTAAAAAAATCAAGCTTATAATATTCATATAAGATATGATTGGCCGCCAATAATCCTAAAAATAATTAAATATATATATAACTTACGTCATTTTATAAAACTCTAACGAGCATACATTGGCAAAGCCTGCTAAAAGAGAAATGTAAAATAATAGTCGAGACTATAAATAAGTATTGTTTCATAATTCACTTATAATAAAAGTAATGGAACTCATGATAAAATAAATAACTTTACATTAACAAATTATTTCAACAAAAATTTGGCAATTAGAACATCATATAGAGACAATTACTATAAAAAGTCAGTATTTATTGATTTCTATTAATTATTATTAATTAATTAATTATTATTTCTATTGATTCCTAAATAAAAAAGATTCCGATTTGATTTACATAGCACTCTTAGATAACATTAAGTAATTATATAAATTTGTATATATGTGCACTTTCACATTCTAAATTACAGACTAAAAAGCATATAAAAATACTCATTGTGTCACATGATCATAGCCTAAACATTATTTACCACTTAACATAAAACCACTACATTTTTTCTTGTATAATAATATTGTACTATTTCATTTATATATCAAACATAAAAAATTAACGAACTATAATAAATCCCACATTCAATAACATCCGAACTCAAATAAAAGTCAGCACTATCAAGTGTCCAATGTACTAGCTTTAGGAGCCATCTATAAATTACGCCACATGTTAAGATGAAGGGGATAAATGAAGTCATTGTGTGACAAGAGGTGGGCAGCGGTCTAAAGTAGTTTTTTGTCTTCTGTCTGTATCCGGCACAGCAACATAGGCAAACTAGTAGGGAAACTAGTATTAAGACATTGAGTTTCCAACATTTCGCCGAATTTTATGTGGCATTGTGTGCTGAGTGGCGGGACTAAATGCTGCGCTTTTGACATTATTTTAAAACATAATATTAAAATTTAAAAAATATATTGACTTGTGAATTATTATATTAATTCGTGTTTTTTAATAAAACCAATTTTATGCAAACAAAACTAACTTCAGAACTGTTGCTTTAATTTAATAACTTCTAAGTGAAAAATTGAGAAAAGTGTGCATACTAAGTAAGAGAGGAAAGCAAATGTGAAAACCACAGGGGAAGGCTCAAAAAATTAAGAAATTCATGTGACATTCTTTATCCATGGCACCTTACTCATACGAATGCTAGTACGGTGTTTGGTATTGTTGTCGTTGCAGATGTTGCACGAGGGGTTGTTGTTGTTGTTGTTGCTGCATGGCCAGCATTTGTTGTCGCATACGTTGCATTTGAGGGTACTGGCCGCCTTGGTTGGGTTGCATGGCGCGCGGGTAGGGGGGTGCCGGACCTCCCATCCCTCCCATTGTCACGTTGGGTGCCTGCTGTAGTTTTTAAATTATATTAAGTATTTGCAAATAAATAAATTATTTTACGCCATTAAGCGTGTAAATTTTAGAGAAATTATTTTAGGATTTGAAACCTAAGTTTCGACCACTTTGCAGCCTGTGCCGAATCACGTGATTAATCCGGTCAAAGTGTTTCATTCAAAATGTTTAGTTTTCTAGCTTTACGTTATGTCACGCATATATCAAACAAAACACTGTAGCATGTCTTTTCGATAAAAATAATAGAATATCAAAGTCGGAATCAAGACGGAAGCTAGATTTAGACACTCCATTCTCCATATAATCAGCAATTTTAATGACAGAGTGAGTGGAGCGGTGGAACAAATTCTGCGGCCTTTGTCTTGTTACCAAAGCGAGGAAGTGAAAATAATTAATTTCCCCGAGTGGGAATCAAACCCATGGCTGCTGTGCTTATTTTAAGTGCTTGATATAACGATAAGCTTAGATTTACTTAAACTAGTTACTTATTAATTAATACTTGCAGATTACACATTTCTACTAGTTGGTAAAAGATGATAATCAAATATCGTTCCTGATACCTCATACCATCTCACATCGTCCAATGGCCCCTCATTGATCTAACATGAATAAGTTAATTGGTAGAAAAATTACCTTTACTCTCCATTGTTAGGGAGAAAATCCGTAAGATATCGATTGTACTAATACAACTTGATTTAGAATTATAATAAATTACTTGATACTATAAATGTTATTTGCTTTTTACTAACCTGCATATACTGAGGTCTAGCGTTTTGCCTCTGCTGTGCTAAGTACGCCTCTTGACTTGCACGACCAGTCATCATATTCTTTAAGCAACAAAAAAACGTACTTAATGTTTCTGAAGGCATTGAGGGTACAGTGGCGGAACTTAATGCCGTGCTTTGCCTCGTTACAAAGGGGAAAAAATTAAAATATTAATAAATATCCCATTTCCTCGAGTGGGAACCGAAACCAAAAACCAGTTACATACGGTTGTGTTCTTGCACCACGACAGGCCTCAAAATAAAAAAAAAAGATGAACTTTTTTTCATCTTTTTTTTTAATTTGAGAATCATCGGATATCCGATCATTGGTCATTTTTTAAAAATTTTAATAATAACAAAATTTCAAGATGAGCGATCGTATGTTTCATACTTATTATTGTATTTATAATATTACGTATATAAAGAGTTACCTGTTGGAAAGATTGTTGTCCAGGGAAACCACCCATGGCGTTACCCGCTTGCGGCCCCATTGGAGCGGCCTGACTGTTCATACCAGCAATACCAGCCCCCTGTCCCATTTGCCCCATTTGACCCATTGCTTGGCTCATTTGCCCCATGCCCTGACCCATCTGCCCCATGCCCTGTGGCATTTGACCAGATTGTCCAACACCTTGGCTCATTTGTCCTACATTTTGTCCTATGGAATTGACACTCTGTGCCATTGGATTTACCTGTTGGCCCATCTGTCCCATTTGTCCAGTTTGACCCATACCCTACAAAATATTTTAAAATGTTTTTTAATAATGAGTATATATTTTATTTATTTATTTTATTTTTTTATTTAGTTAATATTATGACTTGAATTACTTTCTATACAAAATAGCCAAGATTTTTAAATAATGTATAGAATTACAACAAGTTTAGTTCGTCAACCCATAGTTGTTGCTAAAGAAATTGTTACATGAATTGTAAATAATAATAATAAAAACCATTTGAAAGTACATCAAAATTTTACCTGATTCATCATTTGCTGTTGACCACCTTGCATCATTTGCTGACTGTACCCATAGCTTTGCTGCATGCCGCCATATTGACTGCCAAACATTTGCCCACTCATACTACCCATTTGCCCGGCTCCCATCTGCCCGGCGCCCATTTGCCCTGCACCCATTTGAGCTGCCCCCATCTGACCGCCAGCCATCTGATTGGCTCCCATCTGAGCCCCCATTTGTCCTGGCCCCATTTGAACACCACCCATTTGTCCCATTGGGCCTATACCTCCCATGCCACCCATTGGGTTCATTTGGCTGTTTTCAAACATCAAACAGCTGTTTTTAATATATATATATATGTCAATCAAATTATATTAGTATATGCAAAAACAGCATTTTTTTCTTCTCACTATCTAGTAATAACTCTTTATCTAATAATCAATCAACAATCTTTTAAAATATACGTAAATGATATTTCAATTTACATAATTTTATTCTTTTAATATTTTTTTGAGACAGTTGGAAATCATCTAACTGTAAACACGAGAGTTATGGTTTCGATTTCTCATTCGGGAGAATTAATTATTTTCATTTTCTCGCTGTGGCAACAAGACAAATCACAGCGTTGAGTGAATTGAACAAGGAATCTTACAAGGAACACTAGGTCCCCTCTGCCTATTATTAGGGATATTATCTATGCGGGACACAGCGTTAAACTAAAAAGAAAAAATTACTTCGGCTGCATTTGCCCCATTTGGTTGGGTTGCATTTGTCTTATGCCCTGACGCGGAAACGGCCCTCGAGGGTGCGACGCCCCAGGATACCCCCCACTCTGTTGAGAAATAAAGTTGTCAAATTATAGTTTTATTATGACTAATATAACCTCTTATATAAGCATGACATAGACGTTACGTAATGGTTGCCACAAAGTTTAAACGCTGAAAATTTACACATATTCTTATTTTTGGTACAAATTTAATGAAATTCTTAAAAATTAAAAGCTCGATGCACTTTTTAACAAATGTTTTTCAATTCAAACCAGTAGTTCCTGATATTAGTATTATAATTTGAAATTAGGTAGTATAGAAGTATAGTTGTACAAAATATTTAACCTGCATTTGCGACATCTGTGTGTAAGGCACCCGTTGTCTGAGCATGTTGCTGAGCGCTTGCTTCGACTGCGTGTTCGACGGCGGCGCGACACCACGCGCGTTGACACCAGCTGAATATATTAATTAATATTATATTACTACATCATTATAAAAGATCTTGTATTACATGGTTATACAAAAATACTATTATAGTGTCGACGTTGTGGCGCATAGCTACAAGCTAAAAGTTGAGTATTCATTGTCCGCTCGGGGGAAGGGATTATTATTTATTAATATTTCATTTCTTTCTGGTACGAAGGCAAAAGCACGACGTTCAATTCCGCCACTCAACGCGTAATGTCTAGAAAATTTGACGAAAAGTGGGGAACGGAGTGTATTGACACACTGAAAAAAAAAATTAATGCCTGTTTGCTTCTACAAATAGTAGGCAATTTATATTTTTATTTAAGAAAAGAGCTCATTGAGACATTTGTATGTTGAATAAACACTCTTTATCTATATCGAATATTTAAACAAAACCAAAATATATTCAGAATATACAATAACACTTTTCTGCTATTGCTATTTAAGACAACTTAAATTAAAAACACAATTCTAGCACATGTATTTTATACAAAAAAATTCAACTCACCGGGTGGATTATAATACCCTTGACCAGGTGGCGGGAACCATTGCTGTTGTTGCAAGAACTGCGGCTGTTGAGGATTAGTTGGGTTTGTCGCTGTTCCGCCGGGCGTGGTTGAACCATTTGTCTGTAATGGTATATAATATTAATTAGGCCGTCAGGGAGCAGTAGCACATCGTGTGCCTATAAATTCTACAGTTTTGGATACGATTCTGATTCCTCACTCTGGGTTAAAGCATAGTCAAGGTAACAAGCTGTCTAAAAAAACTGTTATATAATTATAAAAAATTAACACTAATAAGAAAATAGATAATAAAAAAATACCGGCGTTGTTGGTTTAGGCTTCTTACTAATTTTGTTATTAATCTTGCAAGACATTTTGCGGCCTTTGCCTGACCCTGTGGGGCTGGAATCCAGGCTGCCATTATCCTGGAAAGACATTAAATATTTTTAGTATAAGTTAATATATTAATATTTCATAATTATTTTTAAAATATTTATTGTTCTAAGTTAAGAAATACTTCACCTGTTTACTGTCATTATTGTCGAGGTCCTCGGGAGGTAAGGGTAGCGGCTCCAAGTAATAACTTAATGGCTTTACAAGGCTGTGTTTGTGATATTTCAATAATCTAAAACAAATAAAACACAAAATAAAACGAATAATACCATATCAACAACAGAAAAGAAATAGCTTAATTTGAGTATTTATAGCAAGCAAAATCAATCATGTAAAATATGAAACTTACATAAATAATATAATATATAAGTTACCTATGTGAATTTTCATATGTAAGAGGTTTCCGTTCAATCTTAGTAGCGGCGAACCACGCCCACGATAACGGTGCTGGGTTACGCCCACCTTCCACGAGTTCCCAGCTTGAGACACGCTGTTTATCCGTTAGGCGGAGACCCTGGATACCAAATAATAATTAATTCAAGTTTTTTCACGCTGTATCCCGCACACAGCAGGGTAGACAAAGACGGTGTTAAGACACTCTGTTCCCCACTTTCTGCCGAATTCTGGAGGCAATGCGTGTTGAGTGGCAGAACTCAACGCTGCGCTTTGTCTCGATGCCAGAGCGAAGAAAGATGGAAATATAAACGTAAAGAAATATTTCACTTCCTCGAGTGGGAATCGAACCCACTACCGTCGCGTTTCTCGGCGGCACCCTTGTGCCACTGCGCCACGGCGGCCTCATATTTTATTTATTTTTCAATAACATATTTTTTTGTCTGTAAGATTTATGTGTATCTTGTATAATAGATATAAATAAGATAATGATATTTAATTGGATAATCACAATTTCTATATAAAAAATGTTATATATTATACACCAAAATGAAATACATTATATACCTGTTTTTTGTCACTGTCAAATCCAGTAATTTTGTTTCCTTTTTGATCTACTAGACATCCTAGTGGTTCACAGGCAATGACCTAAAAATATTTATTTTACCTATATAACTTGGCAATTTTAATCTATAAGTCAGTTTTTATAGACCTACTTAGTAAAATTTATCAGGCAACAAGCTCTATAAGTATATACGTATATACCTCCTCCAAATTTTAAATCTTTTAGTAGAAATATAATTAAATATCAACAACCTTATATTAAGGCAAGAATTTGTTATATATCATATATGATATATATCATACCTCAATTATAGTATTTTTGGACAACGGCAGCAACTGGCGAACAGCCTGAACGCTGGGTCCGTGTCGATCACCAATCTCCTTCTTCAGTTTTTTCATGAGATTCTGATAATGCTTCCTATTATTATCATCCCCGCCTTCAGCCAGTGTTGAGTGTATGAGAGTCGCGAGCATGTCGATCAAAGTCGTGAACAAGTTGCTGTGACACAGACTATAATAAATTTACTGTAGATTTACTATTAATGGGCCATTCTATGTAGCAAGTCGTATATGTTGAAAGCAAAGCGAAATACTTTAGTTATAGGTTAGTTTATTTATAAAGTTAGAATTGAGTGTGAAGCGTTTACAATGGATCGACTTGCTTCATAGTTTTTTAATTTGATATTCAAACACATTTAGTTGTATAAACACCGTTGCACCAGAACGTTAATATTTTAGGAAAGATTGATTCAATGACGGTTATTTATTTAGTTTTATGACACAGTTTGTACATAAGCAAAGTAAATAGACCTAATGAAGTAATGGTATGAGAGGAGTATGATAAAGTGCACAGTTAAGTACACTCAATTCTTACCGCGACGTTGCATTTAATTTGAATATGAAGAGTTTACCTAAATCTTAATAAAACTGAAAATTTTATGTGCATATCTCTATTTATATTTGCATATAAGTTTCCACCAATTAAGAAGTCGACTCGAATTGACTCTAACTGCTGTGTTATGCCTTTTTTTTGAAAATTGGTCAACTAAACGCATATCCAAAGTTGAATGTTTGTATACGCATTGATGACTCAATTAGCAATCAAATCCATCAACAATAACGGCCAATTCGCTGTTAATTGATATATTTTTTGGCATCAAACTATCCGAGGCTTTGTTGTAATTAACTCTTACTAATCCTGCTTCCTACTTAAATTTTAATTTTGTATATGTTATAGACCTTGGGAACGTAGCGTTAAGATATTCCCATTAAGGCACTTCTGTTCCCCACTTTACGCCGAATTCAACTTTGCTTTGTTATCTGAGCAAGAAAAAGTGAATATTAATAATTAAATTTCTTCGACCAGGAATTCAATCTAGGACCTGCTGCGTTTGTCATTTTATATAGTCGAACGTTTGAGCCCCTGCTCTACGACTTTCCTTCCCACTAATATTATAAATTTGAAACTTTGTGAGAATGTTCTACATTCACGCAGAAACCTACACAAAGCGGGTGAAGCCACTTACAAACAAACACAAACACACCTATTACTATACGCATCGATCAGCTGATAACCGACCAGCTGCGTCAACAGCAATGCCCAGTCCGCCGTCAGCTGGTACGAGCGGCGTATCGCGTCGAACATGCCGCCGGCGAGAGAGAACCGCAGCTGCAGCGCGTCCGGTGCCGCCTCGTCTGGCCACGCGTCACCGCCTGCGCCCGCCCCGCCCGCACCGCGCTCGTGGTCACGCGCGTGTGTAAGGTAGTGGGAGAGTTGGGCGTGGATCGAGCTTAGTAGACTTTCCTGTAGTGTTATTAATCCTATAAATGCTATCCTTTACCTTTGCTATGAAGGATGTGACTGTTACGCGACAATTGTGGGCTTAGTCCTCATTCGAGGGAATGAATTTCATGGCAAAAACGAAAAGTGTCTCAACACTACGTTTCCCTCTACCTACCCTGATTTATGCGGGTACAGCGTACAGCTGCTGTATAGAGCGTGAAGCTTATTTTAAAAAAAAATAATAATTCTTTAATATCATTCATTATCATATGCACGGCACAAAAATTCGTATAATTTAACTTCAAAGCCGCCTACGAAATATCGGTAATATAAGTCACCTTTTGATCATCTTGGTTGCGTAGACAGGTAAGCACGAGGGATAGTAACGGTTCGTTGGCGAGGCGCACGGCGGACGCGCCGCAGGAACAGCTTACACCACCGCCCACACCACGCTTTCCACCACCGCCTGGTCCTGCTGAACTGTATTATGATGGTTATAGTTATTTTTTATTTCAAAGTTGACTGTAATATTTAAATTGCAAATACATATTTTTCCTCAACGGAATTTATTTTTTAAAAAAACGTCAAATCTTCCCCTCATTTTTTTATCTTAGTTTCCACGCACGTAGTTGATAGTCATTGTTAAATTTATAATCGTAAATACATATTTTTTTATTTAAAAAAAAAATAGTTTACCCTTTATAACTAGGACTTTGATGACTTTTGCAATCTCGATGTGACCCGCCGCCGCCTCCGCTCCCACTCGAACAACTGCCGCTACAACCGGCCCCCCACCCACTTTCCAATATCTATCATAAATATATTACAAATTAATTACATCACAAAAAAGCTTGAACTTTGATGTGATTGTAAATAAAAATTAGTTACTTTATGAAAAAAATGAAAGACAACTCCCCCGAATTGTTTCATTAATTTGCTGTTGTGATGTATATAAAAATTAAACAATTATATAAAAAACAGTACCTGTCCAGCTTGTTTAAGAACGCGTCCTTGCACAGCGGGTGGCAGCTTTGCCACTAATGGCGCTACCAGCCATACTGACTCCGACCACTTGCTTGTACTCACTACGCCGCGCTCCGTACCCATCCTGGTATCATATCCATTTAATTAACCAAATAATAATTTAAAGTGGATGTTGCCCGTTTTCAGTATTATATAAATAAAGGTACGAATATTTGCTAAATCTGAATGCAAGGCAGAATCTTAATAAAAATCATTGTAATTTTTTTTTGCCATTAATAACGGTTCTTCCTCGGTAGCAGATCCTTCCAACACTATTAATACATTTCCTTGAGTAAGTTTTGCAAAGTGCACCTTGCATCTCTTATCAGGCAAATTAAGTCACTTTATTTATTAATAAGATTTAATAATCTATTTGAACAAATCATAATAAAATAGATCATGAATAGTAATGCAAGGTAAACCTAGTGAAAATTCACTATAGACCTATCGTCTATTGTCAAACAGTGTTAATTGGTTGTTATTTTGATACGTTAACCTTTACGAGCAGCTTAACTAGCTAGATTTTGCATTTAAACTTACAAAAGCCTAATTTCAAATGGGAACTCACAAAATTTAATTAGCAAAATCTAACTATACCTGTCCTTGTCTGGCGGTGGCGGTGCTGGCTGCTGAAAGACATTAATAACGGCACGCGCTACTGTATCTAACCAAGAGCTGAGTTCCGATGAGCCGTTTGGAAACTGTTTGAACATCAGTTGGAGATCCAGCCAAGACATGCGTAGCGACCATTGTTCTAAGTTCTGTAATAAAAATAAGCTTTAATATTAAAATGTTGACAGTAGAGTGCTAAGTCACTTAATGTGTTATCAAAGGCGTAGGAAATGTCCTTTGGCGAAATTTAATTTATCCTTATATTAATTAGCATTTTTTCCTCAATTTCATTTGTATACAATTCGAGTTTTGTATAGAATTAATGTAGCACAGTATTGCATATGAACAATTTAGTTACCTCTACAAAAAATAATTACCTCTAATAGACGAGTGATCATTGTCTTTTGGTCGAGATCAGGGTGGGTGTGACTGGCTGAATCGGGGTAACATATCATATGAAGTAATCTGTAAACAAACATAATGAACTTTAAACAAATTTTGAAAACTTTCTATATTTAAGCGCCATTATTTCTATCATTACTAACCCCTTATAGCATCTTTATTTAAATATTTCATGCAGTACATAGACTATAATAAGCTTTTATAATATAATAACGAATTAATCCTTCTTTTCGACGCTAAAAGAAAATCATTTAAAAATGCCACTTATCGCAAGGTTCATTAAATCTATGTGAATAAATTTGCAGACACAATGTAGTTTTAAGTTTAAAAAACAAAATCTTGCCTCTGAGATTGCCTTGGCGTTAACATAGAGTCCAATAACATATCAGGTTGGTACAATTCATCGGGATTCTGTAAACATTTCTGTAGAACCCACTCTTCTGAACATATCTCAGCAAGAACTCGTCTCGCTAAAGAAGATAAAGATTGGGAAGAGTCGAGAAGAGTTGATCCAACACCACCGCTTCCTCTGTAAAGCCATTTAATATTTAACAATATATATCAATAATATAACTGCTATTACAAAAACTTCCACAATGAGCGTTTTTGGATGAAATTTTAGGATTAGTTACCTAAATTAACAAGTAAACCACAAACATAAACACTTAACATACAATTATTTACAATTTCATTCCCATATATGAAAGAAATATAATAGGTGACACATGTACATTATAACTTTTTTGTTTGTAGTAAAATCTCCTTTGCCATATTTTATTGCTTAATTATTGTTTTAAGCAATTCTATTAATTTTATTGAAATATATAAATGACTATGCATCAGTCCATACCATCGTTATCATAACCATCGTTTTTATTTTAGAATAAATAGAATATAACATCAGTCCACAGAATGTAATGGAACAAAATTTTAACTTTGGCTATATTATATACATACAAATTATTAACCTTAATAACATACATATAACATATTTTTTATAAAAACATATAAGTGTAATGAAAATGAGTACCAGCAAACAAAGAAAAGCTAGGCTTATATATATTTTAACAGTTATACATTTTATTCACAGAAATACAGACCCCAATAAAGGAAGGATTTCATTATATTGCCTCATATATGTATAGTCTAGTTAGCATTGTTTTATTTTGCATCTTATGGACTAAAACACGACGAAATATTTCGTTATAACTATTCTAATATGAAAAATATATCAATAATTTGCTAAATAAAACAATTACATTCGACATCAATTATACATATAATTAGTTTTGAAGTTAGGCGAGAGGACCGGGAGGAATGAGGTGACAACCACACGGTAATGTGAAGCTATGAAGTTACGTGAATGTGCTCATAACTCATAAAATCAAAAACAAACCTAGGAGTTCTATGGCCCCCACTCATCTCTGTATCTACCATCCTAAGAATAAAAAAAAACATTTGCATGTTACATAAAATTTTATCAAAGTATGCAATACTGGATCTCAATAGATATAAAAATAAAATCATATATCTAAGCGTAATGCAAAATAAATTTTTACAATTTTTGTTTAATTAGAATTGAACCTTATCTACATAATTTATGGTTCATTTTGGTAATACTTACGACATAAGATCTAGCTGTGCGTCGGTAGGGACAGTGTCGCTTGTTCCTAATATGTGTGAAAGTTCGCTAGATTTCTTTCCCCCAGGTTTACCTCCATCTCGGGCAGTGGAATCACCAACCACTAATTAAAACAAAATCGTTTCCAAATCATCAATATAAACAAATTCAATAGTATTATATTTTATTTTATTAGAAATTATATTTTATAAGAAACGAATGTTGCCAGACATATTTAGCTTTTTTCGTAATTTTCGGCACCACTTTTTCTAAACAGTTTGAGAAAAAAATCTACATTTTTATCTTTACGTTATATATTAACTTTTTTTACACATTTTTCATAATATTTAAAGATTAATGAACTTCACTCACTCAATATAGCCTTAAGCGTGGCAAGCACAGGTCCTACACCAATATTTTTATGGGCGGCGGCCAACAAATGGCGGTCGCAGGACAACCGCACTCCTGCGCCCGCTCCGCCGGGGCCGGGTGATGTTGACACGCTGTATAATCCTGTATAGTAAGTGGAATATTAAATATAAGTAGCTCACTTCTTTCTCTGTCTTACTATAGTCCCGATTCTAACTTTCCATATTGAGTGGTCAAATCGCTTATTTATTTAAAAATTATTAAAATATAGCATAAATTTCATAAAAATCTAATTTCAATCGAAACGCATCTTCATTGATGATGATATTATACCGGTGTTTTTACTAGATATGTATAGTAAAAAAGTATGGTTTAGTAAAATTTAATAGATATAGTATTACATAAGACCGTCAGAATTTAATATATTTATTCTGCAACAAAATTGTAGTTTATTAGAAACGGTGAAACAACAGTCGTCTCCTATATTACAATCCCTACCGGGTTGCGGTGTGTCCACGGTCTTGAACAGCCTAAGCAGCAGGTGGCAGGTGAGGCGCGCGCCCGCGTCGGGTGAGGGCGCGTTGGGGGGCAGGGCTCCGCCGCCTCCGCACGCCTTCACCAGCGACGGGAGCGCCGCGTGACGCACGAAGTCCTCCAATGAAAAACAATGGCGTGCTGGTGGATCATACAAAATTATAATGTAGATTAAGCCAATTGAGGTACGTTTTTAAATCGAATTAACTATTTTTTTGGGTTCCGTACATTTTAAGAAAAAAAGGAACTCTTATAAAATCACTTTGATTCCCGTCAGTCTATCTGTCAAGAACTTTTATCTCAGAAACGCTTGGAGGTTTGGTATGGACATTTGGTATTAAAGCAGCCAATTCAAGTGAAAAATCAGATGAAAGGGTTCTGACTAAGCTAAGCTGAATTTCAGAAAAAGTCAGTGGACTACCCCGACTCGCGCTTGTCCGATTTTTTTTGTAATGATAATAATTTTTGTAAAATTTTCTCTGAAGTTAATTTTGCAAAGTATATTTTTTATTTAACTAGTTCGAATGTACTTGTAAAATGCACTTGTGCCAGATAAGTAAAATAAACCAATAAAATATAACAAAAGATTACACAAACAACATACCAACAAGTATGCAGGTGAAGACTGCGAGCGCATCGTGCGCGGCCGCGTCGTGCAGGTCGCGGTGGTGCAGCAGGTCGGGGTAGAGTGGCGGCGCGGCATGCTGCACGTGCGGCGGGTAGTGCTGCGCGCCGCACAGCGCCACCAGCGCGCCCAGCCACTCCGCCGCGAGGCTGCTGCACCACGCCGTCATCTCCGCGCATGCCACACCTAGCTCGTTTACGCTACCAATTATACATTGAGTGCTCAAATATTTTTTTTTCTTCTTTTTTTTTTAAATTCCTTTTATTCCTGCAATCTGCCCTTTGTGGGCATTTAGCTATTGGTTACGAATGGCGTAACATTTGTCGTGCATGGTATACACCTAGTGGCATATACATATTATATGAAGGAGTATTTCAAAAGATACTGCTTTATGACAAGAAAAGATCCTGTGGAGCTCTTCGCTTTATACGCTTTCATTAAGTCGCAAGCAAGCTCGTTTGGGTACCTTTCCAAGCGACGGGTATACGTTTTAATTCTGGCCGATATTTCTTCTCTCACGGTAGGCACCATTAAGTCACGGTGGAGTTGCGAGTTCGTGACGAACAAAGGAGCGTTTGCTATTATTCGTCCAGATGTCCAGATGTGATGTTATTAATGTCCAGATGTGAATTTGCTGCAGTTCCCCAAAGTTCTACACCGCAGGACCAAACTGGTTTGACGATCGTTTTATACAAGAGTAGTTTGTGGTGAAGTGAGAGGTTGGATTTTCAAGCCAAGAGCCAGTATAGTTTGCGAAATTGTACACTCAAAGCTTTTGTTTTTGTTAAAATATGCAAGTCAGACGTCGGTCTAGATGCCTAAGTAGCGCACATTTTTAGACTGGGGGATTGTTATTCCATTTAGCTTAACGAGTGTTCAAATATAAATATATATGTATATAAACTATAAATTATACAATAAGTAGACACAAATTTATAGACACCATGATTAAAATGAATTTTTTATCAACCTCCAGATGACTTCTTTGGTCCCTATAAGCTTGTTAAATGTTTAAGTATGTTTTCACTTACCGATCATTATCCACTTCGCGACAAACAGCTAACATGGCGGAGCATACAAAACTGTATCTATTCGCTGGGGACTCAGCCACCTGGCGTGCCCACGATATTTCTATTTTACCTATACAAAAAAGATGGCCGATAAAATGAAGAAATCATACTACAAATACTAAGAGAATAATTTTAAGGATTTTTTGGCTTCATGTTGTGGCCCGCGTAGCTCGGTATACTGAGAACACCAAGTTTTAAGATACTCGACTTCTCCGTTTTTAGACATTATGTGTTATATTCAGTAGAACTCAACACGTGATGTTGTAAGGAAAAAATTAAATGAGTATAAAATGTACCTTTTCGGGGATTCGTGAAGAACTCGCTCAAGAACTGTGGATTATATTGGTAATTTGATGGAGTCGGTGTTAGTGGCGAGTAAAGTGCTTGCCTGTAAAGGAAATAAGGAAATACGTGCTGTTAAGAACATAATTTACAATAAAATGTCACGACTTTCGTCATTCGTATATTTGTCATATGCCCCTTTTTGCAATTATATATATTCAAAGCGAAGTTATTTAAAAACAAATATTAATTGGTAATAAAAAAAAATATCTAGTATGATTTTATTTACAATTGATTTATATATTTTTAGTTGGTTTCGCGATTTATCTCGTATCAAGTTTTCTCGCTAAATCTAGTGTAATCAAGATAATCAAGATATTTTACCATTTACTTTACCAAAATTTCCGAGTAGAACACAATTTACCTATTGCAAAGTGAGGCCGTAAATTCTTCAATCGAGTAAGAATCGTAGCCAGTTTACAGTACCATTTCAAGGTACTGTAAACTCGGATTCCATGGTTACATACTTACATAGTATAAATACAAATCAATAACAAACCAAAAAACCCTCACTTAATTTTAGGATAAGCATTAGCAAAAGTATCAGCGTGCGGCGCGTGGAACAGGTGCGCCGCCGCCTTGTACAAGTCGTGGAGCTGCGCCAGCACGCACCGCTCCGCTGAACTGCAGTCGCCGGGGTTCACCACGCACTTGACCAGCCGGCAAAGCTGCTCGAATACGGCTGATGTTTGTTCTACGCACACTGGAATGAGATTGGTGAATGGATTAAAATATAAATTTTTAGAGTTCCGTACCTAAAAAAAGGTAAAGATAGGATCTTATTTTTTTGTTTTCGGGTCCGTCTATCAAGATCATTTACGTGGCGTAGGGGCGCCAAACTAAAATTAATACCAAAAATTAAGGTATTTGCACTCCGCACTGCACTGAAACAGGAAAAAATCACGATTCTAAGAAAGAAAAGAGCAATCATGTATCGATTTTGTTGCATTTTGTAAGGACTTAGCTGTGTAATCTTACCTTTAAGTAAGAAGAGAGTTAAGAGTACCATTAAGATTACTTAAAATTTGGCATAAAGTGAGAACTTACAATACCAATAAAAGAGAAGTCCTAAAACTTATTACTAACTTATATTTGTAGTTCATTTTAATTTGGAAAATTTTTAAAAGTTGTACTCCCCGCCCACTTACAATCCTGAAATTGGTATGGAAGCCTCTGTAGTATATGTATTATTCAAGGTCAGGTTGAAATAGGAAATTTCAATTGTGTCAGCATTGACAATAACAAGTCAATGCTGCACAGAAATTACGTTATCATAAAAATAATTTACAATATACCAATATAATAAAAGCATAGCTTACACAACAAACAGAAGTGGTATCTCCGCAACGCACCGACGGTGTACAGCGCGAGCGCGGACGTGTAGGCGCGCGGCGCCGCCAGCCCACTGCTGGACGCGCCTCGCGTTATTAGCGCACCTTCCACTTCTGATAGTTCTTTTAATATCTGTGTAAAAATAAATAAACATACTATATTCTCACCTGAAATATATTAAAATATTTACATATAAATATAGTAAATCTATTTTAACCACTTTTACATATTGAAGGGTAATTAATACAGAATTAGAACACTTTTTAAAGACACAATTTTCTATTCATAAATCCAGGTAGTGGCATGTAAAATCAAGATGGTGGAGTGTGTAACCTCATCATGGATCATGGTAATAATCATTATACTTCAGGGGTCTCTTCACACGTCTCGGGAGGCGCACAGAGAAAGGATTGATAAAACTATCCCGTGCCTACCATGCAGCGTGAAGGTAAAACATATTTAAAGAAATCGTAATATAATAAGTAAAACATACTTGTATACAAGTCTCAATAAGTCCGTGCACGTTCAAAGCAATCTCCATCAGATCCAAAGCGAACGCCACGTGCTCGGGTTGCGGGAGGTAGGTCGTGGCGCCCACTGCGTACGCCGCGAGTGCCTCGCACACGGCGCCGCCCACCGCCCACGACACTGCACCTTGCTCGTACATTGACATTGCCTGGATAAATTGCAAGTAATCTATATATTAAGCGTGACGCTGAGGCAGAAGCGTGTGACTGTTTATGAGAGAACACGACAGTTCCGACAGTCCCAGTCGAAATAATGAAATATATTTTCATTTCTTCGCTTAAATCTCAAGGCAAAGCGCGTCGTTGAGCTACGCCACATGCGTATTGCATGTTGCGTGGCAATCGTGGCTCGAGAATTAGGCGAAAACTGGGAAGCAGAATGTCTTAACACTAGGCTTCCTCTGTCTACTTTGTTATATGCGGGATATAGCGTGAAGCTGAGAAAATAATTATGCGTAAAGCAAAAACTTTGTACTGCATTTTACGATAATTGTACGGACGGAGGAGTAAGAATGGGGTTTGACACAGTTTACATAGAGGAGTGCAAAATTGTAATATTATTTTAAAATATTAGATAAAAAAATCACCCGTTAATGGATCCTCTAGTAATAATATATACCCATTATTATCTACCAAGGATTGACATAAACAAATACAATAAAAGAAAACAAATGTATGAAATGAAATTTTTAGAGATCTGCTAGGTTACTTACGAGTAGTTGAAGTTATCAAAATTTATATTATAAGAAAGTTCACTTAATGAAACTTTGAAATTATCTCACCTGAAATTTATGCGTAACGGCTTCGAAATTAAATTCGCTCCGAGAATGCTTCTTTATTTTGCCACCTTCGGCAACATCGATTGAGAATTTTTTGGAGAACAATTTGCATATTTCTGTTAAAAATATAATTATTACATGAACTATTTCCAAAGAGTACAAAGATAGGGTAAGGTCTAAAAGTCACTTTCAACATAAAATCGTAATAGTTCAGAAGGTTTATTCGGACATCTGCTTTTGTTAATTTTATGCTGATTTGCAGTGTACGCGGTTATAAATTCATCCTTCATACACTCGCTCATTCCATACAGTCACTGATTCATACGTACATTGACTAGTACAAACAAATAGACGTCCATTAAGAGTAGCGTAGAGCCTGTAAAGTAGATATTTAAATTAACGGACTGAGTTTTCATCGTATATAATCCGAAAAACGCTTTATCCAGATTGTGAAGATAGGCAGGGCTCATACTCGCGCTCGTACAATCGAGTTCATAATATTCAATATGCGGATATATACAAATTGCCGTAGTAAAGTACTATTTGTGAGCGGGCTCACAGGTTAGCCAAGTACCACACTTAGCGACGCGGCTTACTATATTTAAGTGTTTGATTGGGTTTGTATCCCTGTACGTATCTAAAAAATCAGGTGCCCTCGCGTAACTCCTAAAATCCATAGTTTTGTTAATGTATACGATATACGATACAAACCCTTAGTCATCTTCTTAACAGCGTGCTTAGCATCATCGCGTTGTCGCCCCACTCCGTACAACAGTATGTGTCGCTGGTTGGCGTCGTGCGGTGTGTGCTCCGGTTCCGCCGGAGGCAGCGGGAAGTGCATCGTGTAATGGTAGTGACGCGACACTGTACCCGTTGTGACGCCTGTGCTTGATGATCGTATACCTGTAAAATGTAAAAAAATATATCCGTCGCAAGTTGGTTTTAACGAATTACTTTACTTTTCTTACTGTAGAAAAATAAGGCACAAAATATATAAGCTCTTAATTGAAATTATTATATGTTAGACTATATAATGGTGTGTGTGTACTGCAATAAAATATGCAATAACATACCTAATTGAAAGCAAAATAAAAATTATATATTAAGAAATTACCTGGTACAGACATTGGACCCATTCCTATGGTTTGCATGCCGGGAATACTCATACCACCCGCTCCCATCATGGGAGAATTTACACTAAAACATCATTAATTTTATTATTTAATATATTATTAAACTGAAATGAGAGTCCGATTATTTTTAAAAGTATATTTTCTATTCAGCTTCATGCTTTATTCTGAATATAGGAGGATAGGCAGTGTGTAACACATTCTTCCAAATTCCAGTACAATTCCATCGTTGATTGGCGGAATGTATCGTTGCACCTTACCACAGCAAGAAAATAAAAATAAAGAAATACTGAATGGAAATAAACATACTTAATAAACTAGAAGAATTTATTTTGGGTTTAGTTTTATATTAAAAATCAAAGTAAGCAGTGCTTTTCTGAACCTGTTACTATCTAGAATCATTTATTGTACTATACCCAAAATTTGTAAAAATCTCTTTACAAAAACGGTAATAAAAAAAATCACTAAGTAGCTTATAGAAACGCGATCCAAGAGCTAAAGAACCAAGCTTGTTCAAGGGTTCGACTCTTGTAGTTTTTATGATTTTATATATAAAATGTTTTATAAACTTACTTAATATATACTACATACCTGTGCGATGGCTCTCCTGGGTCTTTAGGACTGTCGGGTGCGTCCATGGAATTTTGTTGGTCCTCCTTTATATGCTGCAGAAGTTTGTCCAAATCGTCGTCTATTTTTGAATCATCTAAGTCCATTCGGACATTTTCCTATAAATATATTTATGTTTGATAAAAAATATGAATTAAAACTATTTTAAGTACATATTTTGTAATACCATCACATAACAGACATATTGATCGATGTTATAACTTTGATTGACAGAGCAGTGCTAAAAATATGATGTTTCTTTGCGTGTATATGTGTGTCTTATTGTCAGATTGTATCTTCCAAATGAATGGATAGATTTTGATCTTGTTTTGTGTTGTTTCATAGGTGAATTAATCGACAGATTCTTAAATGATTCAAGAACATAAGAATGTTCAACAGTTAAAGTATCTTTTTCTTTTTTTTTCAGCTTCACGCTGTATCCCGCAAACAGCAGGGTAGGCAGAGGGAAACTCGGTGTTAAGACACTCCATTCCCCATTTTCTGCCGAATTCTGGAGGCATTGCGTGTTGAGTGGCAGAACGCAACGCCGCGCTTTGCCTCGACACCAGAGCGAAGAAAAATGGAAATATAAACGTAAAGAAATATTTCACTTCCTCGAGTGGGAATCGAACCCACAACCATCGCTTTGTGGGTTCAATTCCCACCTGAGGAATGTCGAGTCGGGAGGTATAAATTATCAGTTATTAAACTTATTACTTGAGGGAACTGCACTTTATAAAAATATACAAAAATCCTTGCAAATTAAAAAAAAGCTCAGGTAATAAATAAAAATACAACATACATAATACAAATAATATATAATATGCATACAAATTTACCTCCATTTTAGGTTTAAGATCGATCCCAGCAAATATATCGTCATCCATATTGTGATTAGTACCGGTACTGTTGGCGGGGGGCGCCACAGTGTGGGACGAACAAGTAGCAGTGGACGTCGGCTCAGTTGGTGAAATCAGATCACCTAAATAATGAGAAATAGTGTTAATTGAACTAGACACGTAAACTGTAAAACAAAAAATAGCCAAGCTCGACAGGTTGTTGGTTCGATTCCCACTCGAGGAAATGAAATATTTAATGTATTCATTTCTTGTCTCTGGCGCCACAAAACATGCAATGACTCCAGGATTTAATGGAAAATGGGAAGCGAAGTGTCGTAACAACCGTGAAAAATAAAAACATTTTAGAGAGAGAGAATAGTAATTACTAATACAATACTAATACATCTCCTTGGTTTGGTAACATGACAAAGCTTAGCATAAAGTTCTGCCACTGAATGCGCAATGTGTGTGTTATAAACAGCAAGTTAAAGCAAATTGGGTCACGTATGTATATTGTTTTTTTTTTAAAGAATAATATTGTAACTAATAGTTTCTATGTATACCTATTTATTGATATATTTACCTCTCGATATGAGTGTGCACATATAAGCATCGTGAGAAAACACGTCTCGTCTGATCAGTTCACCAAATAAGTGCACTAAGTTTGCAAACTGCTGTCTGTTTCCGGGCGGTGCATTTGGACTCTCATCTGGAAATTTAAATAATTAAATGCTAGACATAATATTAACAAATATATATACATTTACTTGTTCAAATATTTACGTTTTCATTGATATTAATGGTGAGTTTATGTAATATATAAGTTGACGGGTTGAAGGGTCTGATTGCTACTTGGAGAAAGAAAAAGAAAGAAGAATGAATTATATTCCTTTCTTAGCTCTGGTAATAAGCAGAGGCGCGGTATTGAGTATTGCCATACAATATACAATATCTCGAAAATCAGGCTGACAGTGGATGACAATGTATATTGGCAACAGGTTATCTCTCTCGAACCTGTTAAATGTGAGTTACAGTATTAGGGCAGAAAAAGAAAAAAACAAACTAAGGAGATTTAAGTTGTAGCGCTGTCGAAAATATCAGGATAATCAATATTATTACCTAATATAGGAGCGTCATTATCGAGGAACCGTAGTAGTAAATTTTGAAATATAGGTGGTCCATTGTAGAGGCCTGTTCCAGAACTTATGGATTCTTTATCATCTAAGCCTGCAAAAGTATTATTATTAGAATTATTAGAACGAGTAAAAATAAAATAAAAACGATCAAATCGAACGCAATGGATGTTTACCTCCAAACGTCCAGAAATATTCCACTACTTTAAAAGATTTAAAATATTTAAAATATTGTGGTAGATACCAAACCCTACTTGTAACGATCTTTTGTGGCAGCCATTATTGAAAAAAAATCGCTAATAAAAATAACTAATTAACATTTTTTAAAAATGTTTAAACATCATTCAATCACTTAGTACTAATCTATGGGTATAAAATGCCCATAAGTGATATAGCATACCCTGATGATCGTGATGGTGATGATGATGCTGTCGCCGGTCGAGCAGCGCGGCCGCCGCCATAGCGCGGTGCTCGCCCCAGCGCGCGCCGCACACCGCCCACTCGCACAACACGCGTACCACCGAATATGAGCACGCGTATTCCTGTTAACGTTATTATATTGTTTTCTTAAACTTGCTGTATTTATTGCATTTAACAAGGTGGCATGTTACACTCCATCCCCCCACAATCCGCATATTGAGTTACGGAAAATAATAGTTTCGTTTTGTTACCAGAGCGAGAAACTCAAATAATTTATCCCACCGAATGCGACCTAACGGTCCGTAACCGGCCAAAACTATCCTTTCCAATTAAGAAATAATCAACAAAATCGGTTGGCGGGACATTGCGTTATTCGTCCATTTGTCACGCACATATTTAAGTATATGTGATTTTTTTCGTGGTTACCATTATCAGAAATGAACTTAAAATGACACCACACGGGAAGCATAAGCTTTCAAATAAAAATAGAATCATCTCAGTCCGTTCACACAATTAATGATTCTGAGGTAAGAAACAAAAAAAAATACAGTGAGATTGATAGCCTCCTTTTCTTACAGAAGTCGATTGAAAATACAAAATAGGTTATAAGAAAAATATTAAACACTAAAGTATTTTTCTCCCTATCGTATTTCTAATCATTATGGTTGGGAAATCAGGCCCATACGGTGAAAATGTGCTGTATATTGTTAATAGATTTAGAACAAGATTGCTAGATAGATATAGACAAGTTAAGGCAATAAAGAATGTTTACAAATATCTATACTATGATCTCAATTAAACATCTTTATTAACTCCCCTGGAACCTTATATTTAACAGTAGGTATAATATATCAAGACAACGGCTCTATAAGGGCAACGGCTCTAGCCTCCATTATTCAAGTAAAATATGTAGTATAAATATAATAAAAACATAATGTACATACTGGATCTTTAGGATCCGGATTGCCATCCTTATTAGGTGGCACACAGTTTGCAAACACTTCCTTGTAAAGTGTATCCAAGTTGTTGTTTGGGTCGACGCGATCGAAACTGTGCCTGTCCAAAGCTTCCAATACTGCTAGGACTCGGGCTGAATAAAAGAAATCATGGTTGGTACCTTCTGAGCTTTTATTATAGTAATTTCCCATATCATTTCAAATAAAAAGAAATTTTTATTGTTTTTTTTTTATTGGTCATAACTATAATTTCTAATGTTATACTGGTTAAATAAAAGTATTATTTATTATAGCTTCACACTGTACCCCGCACACAGCAGGGTTACCTAGTTTTAAGTCCCCACTTTCTGCCGAATGCCTCCAGAGCATTACGTGTTAAGTGGCAGAACTCAACGCGGCCCTTTGCCTCGACACCAGAGCGAAGAAATGGAAATATAAATGTAAATATTTCACTTCCTCGAGCGGGGGTCGAACCCATAACCGTCGCGTTACAGTTACACCCTTGTGCCACTGCGCCACAACGGCCTCTATAAATAAGAGTAGTTTACGCTTATTTTCACACCCCTATTTTGGAAACATGTCATGTTGAGTTGCAGTACTAAACGCCGCGCTTTATCTACCACAGTGGGGGAATGAAAATAAGCTAAATATAATCATTCCTCCAAGTGGAGAGACCACACGGCCATTCCGTTTACAGTCGGAAGCTGTCCCCTTGCGCTACTGATGGGACTAACGACGGAACGTAGATAGACTTACGTTATGTCTGATGATTGTAACAACTTACCTTGAGAACTAGTCTGCCATTTATCTGTGCACCACTTGCTTTCGGCCTTTTTACTTCTAGAAGAGATTTCTTGTTCCGCTTCATATACCTATAATAAAATTTTCATTCGTTTTACTAAGGATAGTTAGAATTTATCGATTCAAAATTTCTTTTCAATTACATATTAATACGAAAAAATATTTAGATACAAACATTTATTATTTACCAATTGCATTAAAATCGTAAAACAATACACATACGCATATAAAAGATTATAAACAACAAAAATACCAATCTCCGATGTTCCTCTGTGAGGGAGGAATCCATCTGAGGCATGGGTAGGGCTGAGGGCGGCACTGGTAGCAAGTCCAGCGGGGAGCCCTGCATTGCTGACCCGCAGCCCGACCACACCATCGCGCAGGGGCACTCGATACAGATTATCTAAGTATATTTAAGATTATACATTTTTGGAAACAAACACTTTGTGGTGACCACAGACTAGTGCAAACATACGTGTTTAATCTGGTTAAAATAGTTTCATTAAAATCATTAACATAATTATATATTAAAAAAATTCAAAGGTTCAAAGTTTTTACATAATATAATATAAGTAAAAATGAATTACATACCTGCAAAATTGTGGCGAGTTGTATAATAACATCTCTATGGAATGAGCAATTAAGTATTTCTCCAAATCCAACTTGAACTGGATTCAATGCAGATGCAATAACTGTATTTAAGGTTGTTTTAGTATCTCTAGATGGAGAACCCGCCTCTTCCTTTACTTGCACGTCCATTGTCTGGGGGTTTGGGGTCCCTAAGGGGTTAGGGGTCCCTAGCGAGTGATTGGGATTAGGGGTCCCCAAAGAATGGTTAGGATTTGGGGTTCCTTGGCTAGTATCGGCGGGTGTTGCTGAACGTTTAATTTGTGACACATTTGGTTTGACATCACCATTGGTTTCATGTGCTGGAGACATTTGAATTCCATTTGCTTCTGTAAAAATGGTTATCTTAAATACCCTTTCGTTTCATAAGAAAGTCTTTATATTGTCTAGTTTTATTTATCATATAACTATTAAAAAAGTAAAAATATTATAATAACTATGTGTTAATAATAATAAAACAAAGGCTATTAACTTACCTCCATTCCTTTCATTAGACTTATTAAAAATTGCAGGTTGATTCAGTGTCCTTAAAGTAGTATCAGATAAAACAGAACAAATAGCTGCTGCTTTCTTAGCACAGGAAGTAGCAAGGCGTCGCGACAGTCCTTCACAGCAAACAAACTCACTCACATGTTGTAGAGCCAGTGGTAAAAATAGTCTAGAAATGTTGTTTTGTTTATTATAACTAGATCATACAAAATTGTTACAGAGGCTTTTAAGAAATGCGTTTTTTATACTAAAAAATAAGTTCTTGATGGTAAGGAATTTGAAACCTATAGAAAAAGAATATCTACTAAAATAATAAAATCACAGTTTGCCTCTATAATCTATACTTATAAAAACCATCAATAAAACAAATATTCTAGGGTACTTTTTACAAAAAACTAACCGCAACAATCCATCATCAGGAGCTCTCTTGTCCAACAATTCAATGATCCATGTGAGGAAGTCATGTCGATCCAGTAGACCTTCATCTAGTAGGTATCTTGCAAGACGACAACAGTAGTTCCACTGTCGGAGAGCTTGTCTCCAGTCTGTGCTATCAGTCGAATTAGGTGTTGATGACCCAAGTCCTGAGTGAATTTATTGTAATTAATATTGAAGCCGTCATGGCGCAGTAGGACTGTATCTGACTGTATACTTGACAGTTGTAAGTTATATTCCTAGTAGGAGATATGAATTATTTGCAGTGAGTTCCCTCACCATTTTTTTATGTAAAAGGACAAGGCAAACGAGCGTTCGGGTCACCTGATGGTAAGTGATCGACGCCGCACACGACCTCGTGCAAACCAGAGGAGCTACAGGTGCGTTGCCGGCCTTTAAGGTGGACACGCTAGACACGCTTTTTGAAGGTACCCATGTCATATCAACCTGGAAACACTGCCATGGGTAGGCTATTCCACAGTTCCGTGGCGCGTGGAGAGAAGTTCATACAAAACCGCACAGTAGTAGAGTGCTACAGTGATGTGGATAATATTTTAACTTGTGACATACTCTGTGCAGTTAGACTTTGAATTATCAAAATTAAAATATATCAGTTAATTGAATAATTACAAAGTGTCAAGAGATAAGAATGTGTGGTTCAATCTACTATCTTAAAAATAAAGTTAATCGAATATTTGTTACCACTAGAATTGCCTGGGGAATGCATAGAGTTTGATATAGTCGAATTATTTGGAGTGGAGCCTCCTGGTGGGTTTCCTGACGAGTTGTGGCTAGGTGTTCCTTGGCCTGAATAAATATGGATATATGAATGACCACTCAACATTCTATGAAATATAATTTTGACTTTGACAGTTTCTAAAATGAGCTTAGATTTCAAATTTAACACAAAATAATCAGTCAGTTTTATTTATTCAAAGTAAGGAAACTCATTTGACTGTAAGGCGACGGTTGTGGGTTCGATTCCCACTTGAGGAAGTGAAATATTTTTTAATGTTTATATTTCTATTTTCTTCGCTCTGGTGTCGAGGCAAAACGCGTTGTTAAGTTCTCCCACTCAACATGCAATGCGTCCAGAATTCGGCAGAAAGAGGGGAATGGAGTGTCTTAACACTAGGCTCCCTCTGCCTACTCTGCCGTGTGCGGGATACAGTGTGAAACTGTAAAAAAAAGAAACTCATTACCTGATTGTGATGGTGGTGTCTTATCAGAAATATTTCCCGGTGTAGCATTTTGATAATATTCAGCCAATTTTGGTATTTGATCCTTAAGGAACTTTATCAATGTTGTTGTCCATTCTATGAATAATTAATTATTATATAAATGCTATCTAATTATAATTTGAAAGGTTTTCCGGAAGGCAGGATGATTGTTCTACTTTCACACAAACATACTGAACAGGTTTAGATGATACTTTATCAATAGATTTTGTACAATTTGGTTATAATATAACAGAGAGTTTTCACAGGGAGTTGCTAGTATTTAAATGAAACTTTTAAACTCAAATTTATTGCAAAAGATATTTTATAACCAAATATTTTAACCATTGCTTACCGGTAGTGGGGTCTGGGAGTTGTCTTTTTTTTATTTTAGCTTCAGAAACTGCAACTGTATATGCTGAACTAAGTTTTATAAACCAGGCAGCTCTTGGCATTGCCACCTGATATTCTGTTAGTGTTATAAATATTTCCTCTTTTTTATTGAAATTTGGTGCCTTCTTAGCAAGTTGAGAGAGTGGTTTACTGCCTGAAATAAATGGTAATGTTATGTGTATCCATCATTAAATAATATTGATAATTCTTATATTATATTTTTTAAATTGTGTGTAAAAATTATTTTAGAGTAACCATGAAATAATTATTGTGTTAGGAACAAAGAGTTAGGAAAAACTAACTTTAGCTAGAGGCTAGTCACTAGCCAGACCAGACCAGAGCATGCTAAGAATATTAAATATTTTAGTGTTCTATTTAAATATTATTCATATTTAATATATCTTTAGATTTAGACAGATTTTTGAACAGTTCTTATGCTAACCTGCTAAATCTTTGAACCAAGCTTCAATTTGTGGCTTTGTTCTGGCAGTGGCTGGCCAAAAGTTGTCTTTTGGATTAACCTGTTGACGTTTTCTACCACAGTCAGGCAATGTGTTTAGCTCCTCTTTCTTAGATAAAATTCCAGAGAAAAATTGTCCAATCTGAAAAGTAATTAATTTATGGCTACTTGTTATTTATATAACTGTAGCAACTACTCATTTATAATACTATAGCAATCATCATCAAAATTTTATTTTATGAATTTTCACCTTAGATGCAGAATAGTTAAAGTTTCTTGCAGTTCCAAATTCATCACTGGATTGAGGAGTAGTGGTAAATCCATGTTTAACATTGGCTGATGTGAGCTCATCTTCCTTTTGTCGAGGTTCTTGTGGATACACATCTGGTGGCCCGAGTCGAGGCCTCTTTAAAGGCCGTTTCTCATACATAATCCCCATTGTATCAGAATAAGGGATCTTATCTGTACAATTTAAAAAATACTATCCTTGTAAATAACGTCACAAAATTTATAGTATAAGTTTTATCACATTTCGTAACGGAACACTAAGACTTACCTTTCATCTAAAATTTATTCGTGTCATACATGTTTTTACTATTATAAAATGTACATAAATATACAGGCCCTAGTTTATTATTAAATGATTATTTATGTAGAAAACAATAAACACTAATTCACTTGATTAGTTTGTCTGACGTTTAGTCTCGTAAGCTATAAAACAGATAAATAAAAAGATATAGTTATATCAACGACACAGTGTACCTTTAAATTGGGTCGTAAAAATATTTTTTCAAGTTAGATTGGTTCAATTATTCTATGACTTTAAATAAATAATGATAATTTATATTCGAGTAAGAGTTAAGACTGGTTTTCGCTGTTAAAACGTTTCTATTTCAAATAGATGTAGAGTCAATGGATACGCCATATACAGTTAACAGATTATAGATAGAGTTAATGTTAAATGTTTTATCATGATATATAACTTAACTTAGCTTCATGCTTTGTCTGTATCGGGGTAGTCGGAGAGAACGAGGCGCCAAACGCTACGGTCTCTACATATCTCTTTCGCCTCGTTCATTGTCATGAACCTCTTCATGCATGCCCTCCAGGGAGTCCTCCATGAGGTCATGGAGGACTCCAGACTGCAGTATCTTAGATACTGTGTTTTCGAAAGTCAACCGAGGTCTCCATTATAAATCTTTCATTTGATCATTCTATTAATCATTCGTTCGACTTCTTCATTTTTACTGTGACATCCTCGCTAGTACTCGTTTAATGGTTACTTTTAATGGTTGGCTGCATTCATATATTCATATTCATGTGGATACCGGACATTATACAGCATTGTAACGGATTTTTATAAATATAGTGAGAAATAAATCATCTTAAGATAATATAATTCTGTACACAAAATGTGCTGCAAAATCGACTGGTTGTGGGTTCGATTCCCACTCGAGGAAAGAAAATATTTATTTATGTTTTCATTTCTTCGCTCTGGTGAAGGCAGCTGGCATAGAATAGGATCACCCTGGTTCTGTCGGTGTCGTAAGAGGCGACTAAAGTACGTGTGGTAGAGTCACGTCACCAGTAATGGCAATACACTTGGGCTCGACCTCTCGACTCTTGCCACTGCGTTTCGCATTAGGTAATGCCGAGTCCCGGCACCCAACATCCTCCACCTCAAAGGCCGGCAACGCACCTGTAGCTCCTCTGGTGTTGTATGGGGTCGTGGGCGGCGGTGATCACTTACCATCAGGTGACCCGAATGCTCGTTTACCTTGCCCTCTCCCATAAAAAAAAAAAAGAAAAAAAACTAAGACCTATAGTCCTGTATGTGTCCTTATAAGTTAGATAACATTAAAACTTGACATTTTCAATCAAAACATAAATGTCAGATGTCATGTGTCAATTACATATAGTATGTGATGTGATATAATTTTATAAAATCATATTATCTCTTGATATCTTTTGATATTATATCGCATCCTGTTGATATATTAAGCTTTGCCAAGGATATAATTTACTACTTAGTTACAATTTTATATTACAATACGGATGTTTACTTATATCATTAAATAATTCTAAATTGCTGCAATGCCCCCTAAAAAACAGCCTGAAAAACCAAGTAAACCCAGCGGTGCAAAAGCTAAAGGGGATACAAAGGGTAAGAAATATCGTATTCTTATTTCATAATATTTATTCTATTACTAATAGTTGCCCGCAACTTTACTTGTATTTACCACTTGGTTCTATAGAGAGTTAAACTCAAAACAGTTCCGCTTTACCCACGTGGAAATAGAAACTAGATGATATATACATATTGTGAGAATTCTATAGTGATATTCTTGTTGCTAGGACTTTCGTACCATATGTTTGAGATATTTGGTTTTATTATGTTCCTGCATCACACTTGGTGCCGAAAAACTGTTCTCTGCTATTTGTCTAATATAAAGTTTAATAAGACATAATAATTCAAATATTGCCATGATTTCCCCAAATTGTGCTTGAACCTACAACTATGTCCACAGTTTGATGCTATACAGTTACACTACTATTTGTGCTTACAATAATGTTTATTATTTTTTTATAATATACTGAAGAACTTATATAAAAATGTTACCTCCATACAGTTCTCCATTTGACTATAAATGCCTAGCATATAAAATAATTCAGCCTTTCTAAGCCCTGGTGTGATAGTTATAAACCATAAAAAGTAGCATACAAACAGACAGACAGACTTCATTTAAGAAAATTATAAACTCAATTTATTTTAATGTAAATATATTCAATATTCATAGACAGTGGTTTACTTTTAAATTTTAATTACTGGCTAAAATCTTATTTCATTTAAATTTAGAAGCAGCGCCAAAAGAGAAAAAAGGTGGGACAGCTGTCAAAGTTCGACATATCCTGTGTGAAAAACAATCAAAATGCTTGGAAGCATTGGAAAAATTGAAAGCTGGACAGAAATTTCCTGATGTAGCAGCCACCTATAGTGAAGATAAAGCAAGGCAAGGTGGTGATCTTGGTTGGATGACACGAGGGTCAATGGTTGGACCATTTCAGGATGCAGCTTTTGCTTTACCCATATCCTCAGTTAATAACCCCATATATACAAATCCTCCTGTTAAAACAAAATTTGGCTACCATATTATAATGGTTGAAGGTAAAAAATGAGTGGAACTGTTTTTGAATTTGAGTACTTCTGGGTGATTCTTTTAGTTTTTATTTTGGAAAGGATATGTTGCCTACATGAACAAATTGATAAGGACTTTTGTATATTGCCTGATCCAAGGATATCTAACGAGTCCCTAGACTCCACTAATGATGATTTCGTAAATAGAGAGTAAGTCTATATAACTTTTGATACTAATATAATTCTATCAATATTTTTTTAACTTTACTATTTCAGTTTCAGCCTAAAGTTGAGCTTCTTACGTCTATACCGACTGATGTATGTAACTATGATATTTGCTCTTACATATTTTTGCAATATTTGTTTCTGGTTCTTAATGGTTCAAAAAGCTCCATCCAGGATCCTTAAATAATATTTTTGTTAGTACCATATCATTACATATGTAAATTAGTCTAGCAATAATAAACACATTTATACTTTAAAAAACTTGTCTATTTATATTATCCTCCTGTCATCTATACACTTTCATACATATACTTTTTTATGTGAGATTTTTTTGTGTAATTCCCAAATTAATTAATTCAATGCAGACATTATTTAATCCTACTAGATTTATAACATTTCAAATGCCCTTGACTTATCACAATAATATGTAAGCTTAAAAATACTTTTTTAGAAAACTATTATATAACTATCTTATTGTGGATGTATAACTTTATTGAAAAATATACAAAAAATCTATAATTTACATCAAGTGCAGTTTTAATAATACTATAATTTTATTTTCTTGAATATAGGTAATAATCCTATAATCAGAATCATAAGACCATTGAAGCGCAGGGGCACGAGGATTTGATTGTAACACGACGGCTGTGGGTTCAATCCTCACTTGAGGGAATGATTTATTATTAATTAATATTTGTCTTGCATTTCTTCGCTCTGAATTATTTTTTTATTTATTTGTCATATACTCATAAAGGAATAAATTTAAAACAATATAAATTACCAGCAGTCTTTATTACAGTTATTTTAAATAGTACTTATTTTACAATACAATGTACTGACCACTTTCTTAAATACTGAAATATAAATATGAATGAGGTAAAACTTAATCTACGGTTTGCAATTTAATTGTAATATTTAAAAGAAATATTTCACACATGTTATTGAACTGACTTCAAAAAAGAAAAAAATTATTTTATAGTAAGTATATAGAGATACTTTTGACGATAATATAGATTTGCTTTATTTACTTGTGTGCTATTGCTATTTGGTTATACTCTCAAGTTGGGGTTCGTATATCTGACGTATTTTAGAAGAGCATCATTTTCTTCGCACACGAAGGGCTTGCGGTGGTGACAGGCGACGTCATGCCAATGGACTCCATCGTTGTAGAAATTGTTCAAAATCGCCACACAGTGTTCCGCAGCTCCGCCCTGGATCAATTCCTATAAAAAAATATAATATATCATTGATGTTAATTACCTTCTTAATTTTTATTATATTAAAATAATAAAAAGAAACGGTAGAGATATTTAGCCATAAAAATTATTATGCAACCGAATCTTGCCTTCCAATTCTTTGTGTGAATGACTTGGCAGGAAGTGAGAAGTATTATATAAGTAGCCGCGTAATGGAGGGCCTTGAATGCATTGTGAACAATCATGGCGCAAAGCGGATACGGATGATCTGGAGAACCGCAAAACTGCAATTTTAAATTTTTACTCTTGCTCACTCGAGGCGGCGAAAGTGGTACCGAACAGTAGGTAGGTAGCAGGAGACACATACGCCGAATACCGATGAGCTTTTGTTATACAGGTTGTTCGTAGAAAGTGGGCTGAATGCGGGCACGCCCTTTGGTGAATAATTCGCGGGCCTATAAATATTTACACGACTTTCCTTTTCATTGCGCGACGTCGTGTTTTAACACATAGTTTACAACAAATATTACTTAACGTTGTAATTATGGTTTACGTAACATTTGTCGCGATGCCCGACACAAATTTCTAAAGTTTTAAGGCTGATTAAAGTTTATTTTGGCAAATTAATTGTTATGGTTATAAACTTTAATTAGTCAATAAAAAGTTATGTCAAAGAAATGATTCAAAAAAAATTATTCTAGAAGTAAGTGAAATGTATTAAAAACGTTTTATTACTCACCCGATTGTCTGGTTGAGGTTTCCCGATGCCACCGCCCTCGGACCAGTCGTTTTGTTGACGGTTAGTGCTGGGAGCCAGCTTTTGTAATTCAGCGGTCCAGAACCAGCCATTGATTTCGTTGGGCAGCAAGTCTGGCCGATTACATCCTTTGAAATCGCACAAGCGCCCCGACGTCCAAATGTATTTTACCTAATTGTAAGAAAAATACTTAAAATTATATAAAGTGACCAAACTCTAAACTAGTATGATAGTTCACTCTACGATAGTTTCTATTTATCGTGAGCTCGTGTCATACCTATAAAAATATTTTATAATATTTCTTACTATTTATTCTATAAAAGGAACTCGGCATTAAAAATTTATGTAGTTATTTAAAAAAAACCGTTTTAACCAATATTTTAATAACATGAAAATATTATAAATAAGTATCTTGGATAAAATGGCGTTTGTGACAGACATGGTTGCTTTAATGATGCGATGTCAAATGAAGCAATCCCACGGTGGAAAACGCTATCACTTGCATGAAGTGAAATTTAGAAAAGGAAAATTGGCTATTGTTCTAAAACTAGGCGGGTATTCGCGTCGCCTGACTAAGTAATCAAACTTTGTCAAATTCAATACATGCTTCATATATATTCAAAACGGCATTAAATATAACGAGCACGTCGAATTTGTTAAAACAATTGCAAGCGCTACTTTCTATTTCATTTGTTTTCGTTTTGAAAAAAAAATTTCACTTTACGCTCAATAGCAATAACGATAGATATGTAAATTTTCAAATTGTGACACGTGTGACGGGTTTTTCTGTTCGACTAATTGGTGCTGCAGTTCAAGTCATTCGTGTCAAGGGTACTTTGACCATTATTGTTCTGTGTGTATTGCTTCTAGCTCATTTGTTGTTCATAAAACGTGTTGTGAAATAAACGTTTTAAAATCGTCCGCAATATTTGAAATAAGTGAATGACGCAGATTAGTCCTGGGTAAATATCTATAGATCGGAATCTTTTAAGTTATATTCCTATTGGCAGTTTATAATTTTGTAAAGAGTAATACTTAACAAATAGGTACTTCATTGAAATTATTTTATAATCTATACACACACACACACATTTTATTTTTTTTATCTATTAGAAGTTACATATAATAAAATATTGAAGAAACCTAAAAATCATTTAAATATTAGACTTATTCAACGATTTCTTATTGATAATATAGCGTTTGGTTGTGGGCGTTTCAATATTGTCTTGTTCAGTTTAGCCACATTTGTAAGGTGGAGAGGAATCGATTGACGTAATCATAAACTGATAAACACATTAACCTCCTTTAAGCTTCGCAGTCGGATGAAATCATAAAAATTACAAAAGGAAAAAAAATCTTTATAGTTTATGTTACTACCACGCTGGTGTAGTAATAATTAATATAATACTATTATAGATATGTCTTATGACATTAAAACTTTCTGTAAATTTAAGAATTTGTGTTCGAAAAAAATATTATTATTAAACTATATTTGCCGAGCGGACAACTGAACGACATTTTGCTATCAAATAAAAAGCTTATATCTAAGTATATAATTATGCAAAACATACCTTATCCTGTACAATGCGGGCTTTCACCCATTCGTTTTCGTCACTTGTTTCCAACGACACGAGGTCCATACAGCGTTGGCGGCAGTAGTTTCTGGCGCTTAACCAGTCTTCTTCTACTCCACGTAACGCCGGGTCTCTCCATGAGAAGAAGTAGCCTTTATCTAGGAAAATAAATTAACAATATTATTTACACATAAATATTAATATACAAACAAAAAAAAAAACTTGGATTTTGGTAAATTTAACGATTTTCGTTATTTACACATGTTTAAAATTTAAATATTTGATGTACCTACATAATATATAGCGTTACTTGTAAATAATATACAATAATATAAAGGAACTAACATTCTTCATGACTTCGCTAGTGGAATGCGAACACCTATGGATGGAAAATAACTTTCCATATCGATTAATTATTAATGAAAGAAAAAGTAGCTATTGTTTAATATTTCTGTATGAATTAATTAATAACTTGATGTAATATATGATATAAATAAAACTAATAAATATATAAAAAGCAAAAAAGCAACCGCCCGAACAGGGACTTGAACCCTGGACCCTTGGATTAAAAGTCCAATGCTCTACCGACTGAGCTATCCGGGCTGTACATGTTAAATCTAAATGAACATTTGTAACGTCGGGTATTTGGAAATTATATATTTTTTCGCTAATATCTTAAAATTATCTGTTTAATTAAAACAAATTTATTTTATTTTATCCATTAGATATTGTATTTGCATAAAACAGAATTATAATTAAGCATTACGGATGTCCACAATCAAATATTTCTAGGAAACTCATAATCACGATGTTAACCAGAATGTTAGTCTTACTTATCGAAGGCATTTCAAAAATCCCGTTGAGAAACAGGTTTGCTTGTTATCAGTTATCCGGGAGACACTGATAAGCGTATTTTGTTAGTTTTGGTAGATTATTCATTTCACGTCTAAATTTCTAGTTTCTTTTTCTTTAGTTTCTACAGCTGGTTATACAGTATGATTTTAAATTAGAAAACTTAAAGGAATGGAAGTGAATTGTATGAATGTTTGATTTGCGAATGACGTTTGATTGCTTAAAATGAAAAATGCCCTACATTTAGTTCACAAGTAGTTTACTATTACGACAAAAAGTAAAATTAAATTTGAATAATTAATTTTGTTAGGCCATTGGCCATGCTTAAAATACTTATGACTAGAATTACAATAGCATATTGGAAATACTTACTATCGGCAAACCGCTCGTGTATTACGCGCTGTGCACATTGTGCAGGTACCGGGGGCTCCAGGATACGTCCGTTGGGGAACTGCGCGTGCGCAACAGCCAGTATCGACAATATTAGTAGTCCTTTCATGCTCTATAAAAACATATACAAATCTATAAAATAATATTTAAGCATGACTAAAACCAAATTATACAGGTATAAATATTATATTTTAGTAGGCTTTACTTTCACGACTTTTTATTTGAAAGGATTACAACAAAAAAAGTGTGTAGAGTTCATCGACCGATTTAGGCATTTACAGCTCGATTAATTATTAATAGCAATGGTAACATATAAGATACTAATATTTCACAGATGTTTATAGTAAATATAATAAAATATTGGATTCTAAACAGGTACTACTTATCTATGTTTTTTTTAAACAATAAAGTTTGACAGGGGCAAAGAGGACACAGATTTAATTAATTTTTTCATCGGTTTTTGGCTATACGGTCGGTATGACATGGAGGATGTCATTAATTTTTTGTATACCTACTTGAATGTCAAATATTCACTTCAACAATACGTTACTTGTGTAGGATTTCCAGATTATGTCATCACGTGCTAAGCTTTTACTATTTGTTTTTTTTGTAGTATTATAATTTATACAAAATTCATTATGACACAAAAGAATAGGTACTTTATATTTAAAAAACGGTCGTATAACAATCCATTTTATATAAAATATAAGTACAAAATATATAATATGCTATGTATGTATTAAGTGAACGTTATTTTTCAAAATATTACAATTTTTTATATAAAGCGCGTTCAACAGATAAGAAGCTCCAATACGTAGAGTTGTTTACAAACACTTTCCATTGAATATTTTACAAAGGATTACATAAGAAGTCACACTGTGGACCGGTTCTAGGGCTATAGAAAGCGACCTTGCCCTCAAGATGGTTCGTTCCTCTCTTGACCAATTCTGACCTTTGTCCACTTTCCTAATTTTTCAACACATAAATTATTAATATGTATGATTACATAAAAAATAATTTATAATATTTTATTTATATAAAAGCATTTAAATTGTCAATTTATTTATTTATTTGCTTGTTAATTAATTTATTAATCCGAGCGGTAAAGTATGTAAATATAAATATAATTTATATTTACATACTGGATACAATAGCAGCATTTTTTAATTTAGCTTTTGTTTGTTTTGAACTATAAAGATATCAACAAATACACCGTTTTAAGTAAAATAACCAAAATGAAATGAAAATTAAAAAAAAAACGATATAATCCCTAAGTTATAAATTCGTTTTGGAAGACTTATATGAGCTTTTCCAAATATACTCTATTTATCAAATTCTTATTTCCATTAAAACATATTAAAGAATATAATAAAAATAACAGGCTATAGGAAAATGGTACTCACGGTATGGTGTGTCTGTTTCTCGTATCCGTCACTAACTGATGCCCCGACGCGTTGCGGAGGTTTTATATGTATGTGAAGCCCTGGGCGTCCGGACCTTTGAGGTTTGAGAACACCCCGTGGGGTTGGTGCTTTATTTTATTCAAAATATCAAATTTATTAACTTCAATTATTATATTGATTGTTTTTAATGCAGCTGTTTGAAAAATATTATTATCGCTATTTACTGTTTGTAGGTTTTCAATTCCATATTAAAAATATTGGTAAAAGTATTTTTACAGTTTCGCTAAGAAAAGGCGAAAGTAACACTCTCTGTTACTTCACTGAGAATATTCCACAAAGGTACATTATTGTACATTAATCTGTTTAGGCAAGTTGATTTTAGTATAAAATTAAATTTTATTAATCTAAATAATTTCCAGGTGATCACTGATAGTAGCAATCCAGTTGCATATTTTTTAGACTTTTTCTTGTAGCAGAAACAAACTTGACAATTTGAACTTTACGATTTGGCATCTTATTTCTTTTTCTTTTTTATGATAATGCATTTCCTGCATTATGCAAATTAGTCGGAGTGACACGCCACCATATTGTCCATCAACATTCCTAAAGACGTTACGTAATGAGCAACGGAGACTTCAACTACATAAAAGAGGCCAGTCGCAGGTGGTGCAGGGGCACAAAGTGTGACTATATTGACTGGGTGTGGGTTTCAATTCGGAATTGAATCTATAACCTTTGTGTCAGATATTTACCATATGCATCATGGTGGCATTTAAAAAAATAACTCGGGTATTATACGAACTATATTAAAAGAATTTATTTAATATAAATAAAAAAAAAAGCGCAAAAAATATTTATTTTTGTATAAAAGTTATATTAGTTTTACACATACCGATACATTACGTTATTGTTTCCTTATTAACAATGTTAGCAAAAAGCGCAAACTGAATTCGTTTATAATATCACCTACTGACCAGCGACCACTGCTTATTAATAATTGTGTCTTAAATAATTAAAAAAATATATAAAATAAAATAAAAAAACGTTTTAATAATAAGATGTTGACGTATTTAAAAATGTAGATAGATATTTAAGAATAGGATAAAAATGCATTTTAAATATTAAACGCGCCATTTACTATAAATGACTTATTAAATAACAACAATTGCTTAAAATCGTTTATTAAATTTATATATCACATTTTTAGCACACAATCACATAAAAATATATCATAAAAGTATAAATTATATTATTATTATATTTATATTATTTGTATAATATAATTTTAAAATTTACAAAAGTAATCAACAAACTGTTATGCCGGAGTGTCAAAAACAGCGCGCGTAGCATCAAGATTAATTTTTGAGTTTTGCTTATCTTTAATATTAGTTTAACCAACATTGATGTAACATTTGTCAGACAAGTAAATACATAACTTTTATCAAAAAAGACAGGAAAACGAACAGAAAGCACGTGAAGTCCACAAAATTAGTCACGGAGAAATTTGTTGGCAAAACATCTTTAAGGCGAGAATGACTAAGTCTTTACACAATATTGATAAGGCTGGGAAGATAACAATACTGTAATGAAATTCTATTGGAATTTGTATTGACATAAAATTTGTATGTAAATAGCCTTTTTTTCTTTCTTTCTTGTTACACGATCATGCGATCTGTTCTTTTCGTTGAATAAATAAAATTTATACTATTATTTTTTAAGTACTATTTGACTAAAAATTAAGATTATGATATATACTAAATAACTAAACATAAAAGATAGAGAGGAAGATATATAAGTTAAGAATTTTTATTATTTTAATACTTATTTTATGAAAACCAAAAATTGTAATTCCAAATTAGCATAATACAGTAAAAGCCGAAAGAACGCCCGTTCATACGAGTCTAGAACATTCTGTGTGCAGAGGTCTCGTACGCGCGTGCAATATTAAACGCGGCTTTCTTTGCACGCGCTTGTTGCTGTTCCCGAATGTCAACGTTTGGTGGCCTGTAAACTTTAACTATTAATAATTCTTGTAAATATATTTCGATTATTTGTTTTGTTAATGTAACAATAACATACATGGAATCGTGATGTAGAGAAGAATATGTACAAATAACAGGAATCGAGTGAGATATAAAAAAAATATAATAATAATAAATTATTATTTTTATGTAAGAAACCGCCACAAATATGCGATTATAATAATGTAAATTTTAATCAAACAAGAATCGAGATTATTTAAGTTTTTGATTATGTTTTGGAATATTAAAATAAGTAGATATTATGTGAAAAGGTCATTTATATTTGTTTAAATAGGTAACTAACAATATATATACATATATGTATAACAAGCAAAGAAATACTTGTATTTAATATAAGAAAATTTTATTTTAGTCCTAAGTGTATGAATAAAATATGAAAATACATTTTTAGAATTGCTGGCATCGTTATTAATAGATATAACCGTACGTAAGTTCACGGCGACGATCATTTATAAAAATTGAAAGTTCAGTAACCTATCTGTTGTCTCTTAAAGCTTATTTTATCTCATACATATTAATGTTGTATAAGAGACTATTTTTCTTCGTTTTATTTGATCACAATAGTTTGTAACGAAATAGTATAGGTTTGACCGGTTTGTATGAGGATTTTACGTCTCCTTAAATTTAGAATCAATTAAAAAAAAAACAGTCAAATTCGATTACTGAACTTATTTGCTATATAATTTAATTGATAAATAATTTCCGGGTGTTAAATTTTTATTGTTTGATATGCGATTGAAATTTTCGACGATCTAGCTCACTCTACTTTGCGCAATCAATTATATCGATCAATATTTATATATATTGTGTTAATAAAGCGGACTCATTATGTTATTTGCTCTGCTAATTCTCTGTAAATAATTAATGCACGAAATATTTAATATGACAACAGGACTTCATTACTATTTACCTACTGACCTTGTACTCGTTCACGATTGGTACAGTAAGAATTTTGCTCTACAACAATTATATAGTAGTATAGAGATGATAATAATGCTTAACAGTTAGCCTGCACTGCGGTGCTGTAATTATTGTATTTCATTTTATATTTATTATTTATATTAATTGTAGAGTTCCGTACCTCAAAATAAAGAAAAAACGGAACCCTTATAGGGTCACTTTGTTTTTCATCTGTCTGTCTGTCCAGACCATTATCTCAATTATTTATTTTTTTATTGTTAATTTAATTTTACAAATCAATCCATTTCATTTTTTAGCTTCACGCGCTTCACGCACGCAGGATAGCGTTAAATAAAAGCTCTAATCTATAAGCTTCAAACACCGCTCATTTCTTCCGTTGTAATAATAAAAGGTAGGTAGTAATAATACTTTAACAATATTAAAACATATTAATGTGATATATTTTTAAATTTAAATAATTATAATCAAATCGGTTTTAAAGCCTAAACCTGTAAAATATACAATTTGGTATAGACAAATATTTCTATTCATAGTCTATTAATAAATAAAGAACGAATCTGTCATATTATGTGCTGTAAATTGTCACTTGAAAATGACGTTGGTAGTTAAAAAACTTAAATAAATAAATTTTATAATAGTAATAATATTCTTATAATAAAGTTCCTTTCTTTCCTTTAAATATATTTAATTTTTGTACAAAATGTTTTGTTGTCTGAAGAGCTGTGTTAACGGGTTTTCCCTGACACCAACTGTGCCAATCCGGGTGAAGAGTAATCCAGTACAATTAGATTCTTTACATATGGGTAAAATTTTATGTTGACATCAAATACTATTTTAGCAAATATCAATAAAATATCATTCTGAATTATCTCGTACTATTAGTATACATTTTGTCCATTGTAACTTAATACTTAAATGTGTAGGAGGCAGATAAAAAGAATATCCTGTGGCCATAGTGATAATCTATAAATACTTAATAATATATATATTAATTATTTCAGGACATGAAGTTGTGGTAGTGAAAGGAGGTCAGCGTGTATGTGGATCTGGATGTGCTTTGGGAAATGCACCATTAGTGCAGAATAAAGCTTATTTTGAAGTAAAATTGCAACAGGGAGGAGTGTGGGCTATAGGATTAGCTACAAGAGAAGCTGATTTAAACAGAGTTCATGGTAAATGAATATAATATATATAAAATATTTGTACAAATGAACCTAATAGAATTATCTCAACTGAAAATTTTGTCCTCACTTGTTATGAAAGATTTTTTTAAGGAGTTTTTAAAAATGCTAATATATTAATCACAGACACATGTACAGATACATATTATTCTATAAGGCAGGGTGTTCTGTAGAATCATTATTTACCTCATGTCTTATTTACCTTGCTGACATTTACACTTTATTATTCAATATGTATACAGCAAATATTTAGGTCAATGTCAATCAAAGCAGAGCTCATAATTGATGATATAAACCTGACATTGCCAAAGTGACGCAATATTTATTATTTGCATAAATTTAGTTATTCCCACATGCCCAAGTTAGGTCCAATTTGAATGCAATTGGATTAGAAATTTAACCATGTATTGAATTTTAATTTTGATATTGCAATAGCAAAATCAAAATCACTTGTATCCAGGTGTATGAATGATAAAATCTATCATATTTTCATACTATAAATATAATGATATTGTTGATTTCACTAGGGCAAACAACATACAGCTCATTCAAGAAATAGGTATAAAACAAAACTATCTCTCAGGATGATCATTGGTCTTTCAAACTATGTACATTCATCATCATTTCATTCATTCTCATTATCACTTTATCATCATTTTGACTAATAGATAGTGACTTAAGAAAGATGCTTATAATTTCTCTGCATTTAACACATACATTGTTAAAGTAAGGTTAACAATAGAATATTAGAGATTTGTATAGTGATGTTCTAGAAAACCTTTTTTTGTGCAGTTATCCATCTAAAAATAATAACAAATGCATTGGTATAGCTATAAGCAGAACAGTAGTTTGTAATAAAAAGAAAATTGTTTTTTTTTAAATAAATTTTAACTTGCATACTTTTCATTAATATTTCAGGTGGTGTAGACAAAGAGTCCTGGTGCTTAAATAGTGATGGTATTGTAAGACATGATAATGTAGAACTTTATCACCTAAAGGCTGCAACTCGAGAGTCACCCACTTCAGAACTCCTGGTGTCTACAGGATCACCCAATCATGAAAATGAAAAAACAGATAATGATAGAAGCAATGAGAAACAAGCTTTGATGCCAGGTGAAGGTGACGTCATTGGTGTAGCTTATGACCACGTGGAACTCAATTTTTTTTTAAATGGAAAAAATATGGAAATCCCTGTAAGAAATATTAGAGGAACTGTCTTTCCTGCTCTTTTTGGTAAGTAAAATATGTTATTTCATTATCTGAATTGTTTCTTTTTTTTAAATTTGGATTAAATATATTTATGGAGCCATTGTGGTTCACTGGGGCAGCAACTGGGATGGTTGTGGGCTTAATGTCCACTTAGGGAAGGAGTTATTTTTATTTCTTCTTATAACATATACTGCCATGCTGTGAAAATGGAAAACAGAGTAGTCTTGATATTAAATTCTCTTTGCTAACTGTGCTAACTTCTCTTTGCTTACAGATACAACTTAAAGATACAAAAAAAATATATGTATATGTATATCTATAATCTTTTTTTCAGTTGATGATGGTGCTATTCTCGATATTATATTGGACAACTTCAGATACCCGCCTCCATCAGGATATGAAAAAATCATGGTGGAACAGTCTTTACTTTAACATGAAATAAATTTTAAAGAAACTGGCTTGTGCATGGACAATTATATATTCTCGCTTTAAATGTGATTGTTTAACGTGAGTATGTAATGTAAAGTTAAAGACTGTATCTGCTCTTCTACCTGGCTGATTACTAAGAATCTAAAATTTTAATTTATCTATTTCTCGACTTTAGGATATTTCCAAAATAATCCTTTATTTATGTCAACAAATTTCTGTCTGTAATAATATTAAATTAGCAAAATAATTCAATTAAGGTCACATTAGTGTTAAGTTTAAACATGTCTTAGGAAGATGTCAATAATACAAATAAAGTTATACATTAATGGCTGTAACTTTAATGGCTGGAACCGTGGGCAGCACCTGAATGATTAAGGGCACGTAATACATCTTAAAGCCTTACTTGATAAATAGACTACACAACACAACAAATAATTTTTAAATTTGAACCAGTAGCTCTTGAGAATAGTGACTTCAATGAAACAAAACTCTTTTAACTTTATATTGTTAGTATAGATTCTGTATATAGAATATTCTGTGATTGAAAAATATAATATCATAAACTATTAATAATAGAAAATCAACAAATACACATCATATTTACAATTAAAAGGTTAGATTTTATTTATAATTTATGTTATTGTATTCTTTTATAATCAAACTCCAACAGTTAGATTTTTAGAATTACTGTTTTAAAATATATATTATACATATTATTATTAATATATATATTAGAAAAAATAGTTTGTTAAAACGCTAATTTTCTCAATAATATTGTTCATGTAATTTAATAACTCAGAAAAATGGTGTCATGTTCTGCTGTTTTGTAATAGTGTGATAAAAATTAGCTGCTTGAAAAAATTATTTCAACACTTACAAGTCATATATGTATACTTTAAAATTTAAATGAATATGTTAGAACTTTAACAATAGCTTGAAATGTCCAATGTAAATAATCATTCCAAACTATAAAATTAATTAAATTATATTTTTATAGTTTTGTTAGAAATTGTTGTGTCCTAACTGATTTATTTCTTTTTGAGCCTAGGATAGCCTATGTTCTGAAAAAAATATAATTCATTATAAGTTAAGATAAAACACTAATTAGTTATTATGATAGGCTTATAAATTATGTATGCTACATGAGACTATATGTATAACAATAAAAAAATTAATATGTTTATAAAATTTATGACTATATTTTATATATATATATATGTATTTGATCTCAATATATAATTTAATCTTTCACATAAGAAATATGAAAAAAAACCACGAAGTTTTAATTATATTAAATATTTAAAAAAGTACCTAATGACCAAATATATGGTTGACAATTATTCAGTGGAATATTATGTGTTATCTTTTGGAAACAAATAACGTATATTTGATTTTGTTATTCCTTAATTATATTCATATTGATGATATCGTCAAATTTTTGGCCACAATATATTAATTTATATAAATAAATTTCACTAATATAAATAATTTTCAGTAATATAAATAAATTTCACTAATATAAATAATTTTCAGTAATATAAATAAATTTCACTAATATCAATAATTAATTTCACTACGTATTATACTGATGTATATATTTTTTATAAATGCTGACTTGATCTCAGTGCATTGGATGTTTATCATAGCGTTTAGAAAAAAACCTCGAATTATTATTGTACTATATTGAAAAAAAAATACAGTTGTCATTGTCTATTACCTACATTTATGTTATCATACGAAATATTTGTAATATAAATGTCCAATATTTGAATCACTTCTACAAAATATCAATGTAATATTCTTTAAATCTACGTAATATCATATACATATGTATAGTATGCCTAAAATCTATAAATAACGATGTATTAACTTATTTTTTGAATAATAAATAATCGTACTTAATATTGTAACTTTTACTGTATAAATTTTCCCTTTTATAAAAAAATATCAAGTGTTTAATTAAATTTGGATAATTGAATTTGTTGATTAATTGATTGAATAGTTGCCTAATACGTTATATATTTATAATAGACTGAGATCCCAGGGCTGCAGGCTTACGTCATTTTATCAAAGCTGAAATTTTGAGGATCAATAGTCTAATGTGTAGCTAATTTGAAAGACCTTTCAAAGATAGCTCCAACTACAGGTACACGTCCAGCTACGTTAATGTAGAAATGCTCGTTTTTAAGAATAATGTGAAAAATGTATATTTATTAATATCAGATCCTTTACGTGAGCTTTTACTGTTGCCAGATGTCCTACATACGATGTTATTTAAAATTAGGGCAAGTGACATTAAACTATCAATAATTAATTTTAGGTATATTACTTACGGACTATTTCAAGATCCCATATAAGCACCCAGACCAATCAAATAGCTCAATCATCTTCCCAGACAGAGATGTACCGTTACTTGGCGCTACTTCTGAAAGGGCCCCACTTTCCAGTTAGTAAGTAGATATACTGTCTTAACTACATATTAGACTAAAAGTCCTCAAAATTTCAACTTTGTTAAAATGACGTACATATATCTGGTGGCTCTGGGATCTTGGGCTATAAATGATGTCTGCGATATCTTTATATGTGAACTTTATATATTAAAGGAAAATCGCGGCGTTGTGTCTCGACATTCAACACGAAATGCCTTCAAAATTTGGCGGAAAATAAGGACCGTAAGTGTCTTAATGGAAACGGAGTGCCTTACGCTTCCCAGCTTACCCTGCTACGTGCGAGTACTAAATTATTTTTTATAAAAGTTTGTAATTCTCACACGGGACAATGAATTATTATTTATTAATATTGTCATTTCTTCGCTTTTGTGTTGAGTTTCGCCAAACAATACGAAAATTCCGCAAAAAGTGAGGAACAGAGTGTCTTAACATTAGGTAATATCTGTACACTCTTTATGCTTTAAAAATTCAGGTGCTAAGTATAGCGTGGATGAATATGACCATTCTTTCGTCTGTATTCAGTATTCATGGAACGAACCAAAAAGTTTCTATGGCGATACAAATTGCAATATCCCGTAGCCGCCCGTATATTTGCAGATATTCTACCACAATACAAAATATCTACGTTGTATTGTTTCAGACGCACTAACGTGAGTTTTATTCATGTGCAGTTATACATTTATAATAGATATTAATGAAATATAGAATGGAAATATATATTTATATTCTGGTACTAGCGGACCCGCGCGGCTTCGGTTTCTGTACTTAATATGAATATTTATTAAATATATTTATGAAATTTCTGTTTTCAATAGGATCAGTGAGAAATTATAACCGTAAATAATCAATATAAGCCGGAAAAGAAAATAAAATATAGAAATATAGACGAAAATAGATATACAAATTAATTGAAAGTAATTAAAGCCCATCCCAACTAAATGTTTAGCCCTCTAGCTATTTAAAAATAACACAAAGTATAAGTAAACGTAAATCCATAAAATCCAAAAAATCTTTTACAAAATCCATAGATATTGATCACCCATAGATTGTTTATATGAAAAAAATATAAAAAATGTATTGTGTTGTTAAGTGTAGAGTAAAATAGAATAAACCAATTTTAACACATTTTCTCAAATGATTGGTTGCTTTGCAACTGCTGTTTACGTTTATTAGTCACTATTAATTTGCTCGCGGCTTTTCTCGCTTGTATTGCATTTCTGTTTTCGTTTTCTATATGCATTGAAAAGTAAATTTTTAGCCAATTCAATAAAACATTTATTTATCGAACATGATTATTTAAAATAATATATTGAATTGAAAATAATATATATATATATATTGAATCAAGTCGATTGTTTCATAGCGGGCGTAGTGGGCATATATTAATAGCATGTTTATATTAATATTTATTAAAACGTTGCTTGTTTATTTATTCAGCTTATTTTTTTCTCTACTTTTGAATTATGGAAGTTACAGCGTGAAACAAGGAAAGGCGCGTTTTCCATATGAGTGATATATAATTAATACACGTATAAGAAATATATAGAAATGATAAAAAAATTATTCATGATTGATCAATGGTTTTATAATAATATTGACTTTGATTTTATAGCCAGCAGATAACCTTAGCATTGACTACTCGTACAATGTCTTTATTCATTTAAGAATTAACTACTTTAATATTCAAAACATAAATATTTACACTTAGTTGAATCGTGCTGCAATTGAATATTATGTATTTTATGTCGTGTTGTAGCTTCTTTATGTAAACGTGTTTTTGTTCTAATTTTAACCTAGTGTTCTAACAGTTCTATTTTTCAATTGAGGGCGTCGTGGCGCCGGGCACAAGGGTGTGACTATAACGCGACGGTTGTGGGTTCGATTTCCGCTCTAGGGTATGACATATTATTTTTTAATATTTTCATTTCTTGCATCTTGAAAGTGTGCAACGTAGTATATTAGCACTAGGTTCCGTTTGGCAACCATACATGATACGGTGGAGCTAATTTAATTTATGATTATTTTCAACTTCCTCTGAATTCTGAAGGCATAGCGGGTTGAGTGGCGGAACTCAAAGGCCTCGACACCGGAGCGAAAAACTCAAAATATTAAATATTTAATTTTCTCGGGTGGCATTCGAACTCATAACCTGACACTTTTATAGTATGTCTCTTTTCTATTTCTACATCTCTTATTTGAAATTCTTTTAATTAAAAGATATAGAGATATACATCAACGAATGTGTGAAGCAACTTACTTTTTACGTTTAAAGCGTCAACTTATTAATCTCGGTCGTTAGTACGTGGCAACTGGCACACTTGCGCGTCGGGGCGTGAGGAAGGACAGGGGTTATAAAGTAATGAATACAGATACTATATCCTTTATTTCTATCTTTATCCATTTAAGCTTGAGAACTGTAGCTTAAAAGCCGCAGTGGCGCAGTGGTACAAGCGTGTGAATATAACGAAACGATTTTGGGTTCGATTCTCCCGAGGGAATGGATTATTATATACCAATATTTTATTTTTTTCGCTCTGGTACCAAGGTCCAAACGTAATGTCTCGTAAATTTGGCGGAAAGTGGGGAACGGACTACTTAACAGTAGGTTTCTTCTGCCCACCCTGCTATATGCGAGATACAGATTAAAAAAATATACTGTAGCTACTACGTACTTATTTCTATGCTTTACGGTAGACTGTCTACGCGGGTTATCTATTGCCACATGAATACACATAAGCTGCGTCCTGACCACTGGTCAATTGAATAAACGCTGTACTTCGAGCACAATGTAGTGTGAAAATAAGTAGGTAAGTCGGCGAAGGGGAGAGGAAATGCGAACCAAGCAGAAAAGTAAAAAAAAACTGATATTGTATTGGTAAAAAAAAAAACTTGAGTTTCATAGAAAAAAGGAGATTTGACGTGTAACACCAACAGCCCCGCTAAACTTTGTAAATATGAATACAACTTCTCGTAAACAGTAGTTTACAGCAACTGGTGGTAAATGGAAGTATCAGGTCTTCATCATCATCATCATCATGAACTTCACGCAAGAGAAGTAACGGATGTGGTAGTGAACTAGTATTAAACATGGTCGTATTTATATTAGATCTAGACGGGACGTGGACTTTCACCTTGAATAGATATGTTCGTATAATGTTCTGTCAGGAAATATTCTGGCGACCCCCTATTACTTCATCCATGAATGTAAACTAGTATTGTATAAAATTATTATCGATATCCTATCCTGCTGATAAGTTTATAATACGGAGCAATTTATCTCATTTCTTTCCAGAAAAATCATCCATGTTTATCAGAGTGCTGATCCATGATCATTTTTCGAACACTTAACTTGGTTCCAAGAGGCTTATATTACAGTCGAGTGGATTTGTACTTTATTTGTACAAGTACTTCAGTACCATGAATAATATGTAATAACAAAAGATTAAATATATATTTATTTTAAATTAAATATATTTATTGATTATAAATATAAATACATTTTATATGAAGAAAAATCAAACCTTTTTTTTCTATTTCAGAAAGTTGTTAAGTTAAACGTGTGTCTCAGCACTGGTTTCCCTCTGCCTATCGCTATGTGCACATTACAGTCTAAACTAATGAAAAAGTTTATTAAAACATAATAAAAGTATATATAATATTGTATTTATAAAAAAAAAACTAAAAATGTCAATCTTGCGAATAAGAGGCAATACACTAGTAGGGGAAATCGGATAAGTTGAATCCACGCAATAATTGTTTTCCCCAACTCGGACTGTTCCACTCTATATCCAATTAACTTTGAGCTGAACGTTCACGGAGATATAGACAAATTAGCATTCCTAACGTCGACTGATGTAGAAACTCAGCTATTTTCATACGTGGATAGAGTTTAATTAAGCTATTAATTGATTTCATAGATATATAGCTTATATGATTTTAATAATATAAAATACAAAAAAAATAATGATTTAATAAGTTACTTAGCTACTTAGTTCGGCGTTGAGTTCCGCCATTCAACGGAAATTGGGTAACGGAGGGTCTAAACACTACATTCATTCTGCATACCCTGCTGTGTGCGGGATACAGCGTGAGGCCGATTAAAAAAACTGTTACCCTTCAATTATATTAAAATCCTGTTAGGATCTATCTCGTAACACGATCGATCAACTGAATAAATCAGCAGTACAAAAAGCAAATGTAATTTTTATCCATGATTGCACAATTTCCGTACGGCCGGCCGAGATTCCAACGTGAAAGCATTTTTGAATATTTCGCTCGTTTAAATCTATTGCAAATATCCTGTCGAGTGAAGTGCCATGTAGAGATTGTGGAGTGCTTTCCGCGCCATTTCACGCTATACATTTGAATTTTGCGTTAAAAAGTAGTGCGCCAGGCGTACCTCTAGCCAATCTTGCCTTCTCACTAACTCACACAGACAGACAGACATTAACAGAATAATAGCGTTGTATTTAGTATATAGTAAGCGGCAGCGTTGAGTTCCGCCACTAAACACGTTAATTCATGTGTTTAAATCGCCCATGCAAATCACATGCTTGTATTGGGGCCGGAGGATCTCAAGAATACCATCCAGAGCGCTAAAATAATTAACTTGGTAATTCGGTGAGTACAAGACGCCGACCAGTACATTTGTATGACGCAACGTCAACTCTAGGTAAAGGTATTCAAGAGACCCATTAGGTTGAGGAAGAGAGCTAGAAATGACACTGGCCGGTATGCGAAGATAAATACCAACGCCAGAGTAGATGTCAAAAAGAAAAAAAAATAAACAAAGTTACATATGGCAGTTAAGTAAAAATTGAAAGCTTAAAACATTGAATATACTATTAACCGGCCAAATTAAATAGATATAAACAAAGATTCCAGACTATTTGCTAGAGGTTGGCTGCATTACAGAGCCTTTTTCTATTGATTGTTTGAGTTCACGCAGAGAAGAAATTCTCGGAAAAAACACTCGGCAGTCAAGGTTTTTATTGTGGGGTTGGAGGCCGTAGAAGCAGATTGTGATAAATTATTTTTGATAAATTGTGAATACAGAGGAGAACTCTTCTCTACTATTTAAAAGTTGATCCACCGGCGTATTCATAGTGATATTGGTGTAGAAAATAAGTGTATGAGAGTAACTGTCAACTTGAGCAACGTTATTTAAAATTTAAACATATATATGCACTTTTAAGAATTATTATATAAAATAATTAAAGAGCTTTTTAAAAACGCGTCTATCTATTTTTGTGTCTAACAGCAAAATTTTTTTTTTCAAAAACAAGCACGTTCTATATTCGTTAACTATATTTAATTTTGTGTTTGTCCGTCGATTCTGTCGTCATTTGTGGCCCGATTTTAAGAATTTTTGTATAAGGAAAAAGCAGACCTCTATCTATTTCATAATTATAATATGTAACCTTCACGTATAAAGCGCGTTGATGAAAAAACTAGTTATAACGTCAAGTAATCAGGATATTTAAGGCGACATTTTTTAAAAGTGTCTATTAAAATTATTGCTACAATGTCTTAGCACATTTTTTTGCTTCTTAATTCTATAATACACACAAATTCAGAATAAAAAAAAACGCCTTATACAGCAATGATCAAACAGGAAAACATTGTTCACTAAATATCAAGGGTATAACATGGAATACTTTAGCAGTACGAACTCTTTAGTCTTTTTGCATAAGGTGGAATTTCGCTACTTCGATTACCGGTTGGAATATAATAATTATAAATATATAATTCTTAAATGTTTAAAGAAATATAAATAAGTCGCTGTATCCTGCCTATAGCAGGGTAGTAAAGGTAAAAATCCCGCACACATCAGGGTAAGCAGCGGCAACTTAGTGTTAACACACTCCGTTCTCCACTTTCCGCCGAATTCTGGAGTCATTGCGTGTTGAGTGGCGGAACTTATCGTCACGCTTTTACCTCAATACCAGTGCGAAGAAATGGAAATAAATAAAAATATAAACAAATAATAATTAACTTCCTCGATTTGGAATCGAACCCACAAACGTTGCACTCAAGCTCGTATCCCTCTCTCGACGACCTCTCTTATACGTATATATCACTAATAAATAATACCTTAATCAAAAGTAGGTCCTTAATTTATTATGGTGTCGTAATAAATTAACAACCTACTTTTAATTAAGTGATCGTTTCGAATCACCTTGGTGACAGGAAATACAAAATTTCCATTTTTGTATATTTGAGAGAGCTGTATCATTTTTTAAATAAATTCTCAGTTCTTTTAGTACTTCTTTGTTCATTCAGGTCGCAGTCCAATTTCGTATTCAGGAAATATTGATAGTATGTGACAATTAGAGAATATACACATGTTATATATTTATATGTTTTTACGTTAAGTGTATTAACAGAATTGTATCGGAGTCAAGGTCGAATGATGTATTTTCAGTCATAAAGGTAAAGAAATATTGTCAATTACTTTTTTTTCATTCTTCGATTTTCTAGGGTACCTACTTTTAATTCTGGAAGTACCACGTATATCTTAGGTAAAGTTAAATGTGACTTTTTGTATAAAAAAATAAGTTGTTTTTATCTGGACTCTTATAGACGACATTTTGTAGACGACATAAAATATCAAATTGAAAAATTCAATGTTGTAAAATTTTCAGTATTATTACGTTACTATGTTTCTGATTCAGGACTAATGTGTTCAATAAAGTAAATAAATATATTGATAATAATATTACTTTCTATATAATAGATAGAGAGTTGACATGGACATGATTGCCTGGACCTGACATTACTCGATTCAAATAAAAAAAAAATCTTCTCTAGTTTTCGAATATTGCGGTATTTAACCTATTAATAAGAAAAACGCAATTAAATGCTTACTAATTAAGAACGGAGTGTCTTAACACTAGGTTCCCTTTGCCTACCCAGCTATACAGGGACGTTATACAACGTGAAGCTGAAAAAAAAAATGTTCTTAAGTATCTGAAAAAAAAAAAGAAACTCTTAAGTACTTTTCACGCCCTTGTCTTGCCAGGAGCTGCTATGCGTCGCTGCACACAAAGAGGTGAGTAAGGTAAATCACACTCAAACACGTTTTAGGGTAGCTATAGTATAATTTCATGACATTGCAAGCCAGATTAAACACTTCGCATTTACAGGGTTGCATTCTCAGACCATGGAGAACCCCACGGGTGTAGTAAAAAGCTCCTACAAATAGATAACTACTGTGGACTAAGCTTAAATATATACTGTCAAGCTTCTTTGGGACGCAAGAGTGATGGTTCTACGATTTTGGCAGAAAAAACATGTGGACGAGGGCGTTCTCACAATTTATATTTCCACATCCTCAAGGGTGTTTTAAACTATTTCTAGTGTAACGACCAAATGTAATTTTAAAAGTAGGAATTAATGCATATCACTAATTAAACAAATAATGTTTATATGCGTGTTATATAGCGCTCGGTGTCAGGTGGAAAACGTATTATATTATAATGTGACCGTCTGATAGGCTTCCGAGCACCAGATAATGCTGACAGAGGAGAGATCGGGTGAACGGTGCCGTTGGGAAAGGAATTTCTTCTTTTCACACACTTATTATTCTATCGTAGAATAATTAAGTCGCAGATTAAGTTAGATTAACTTAGGTTTAAACAGATTACTGTTTTCTTAACATTGAAAGCAGTAGTCTTAGATATAGTTTAGTTTAGAATTTAATTTGTATTTTTATTTAATAAACTTAATAATTGATTCGAATGCATACATGGTCTGCATTTTTTCTGACCAATTCATTATAATTGATATTAGCTACCGGTCTCTATGAGAAATACCTTGTATATTTATCATAGTGCAATTTAAATAATTTACACATGTATGACTGTTTATATTTTAGAAAAATATAATCTCGGGTAAAAAATAATAATAGAATTTAATTCTATGATATTTAAGATGTTTGTCAGTTTATTTGTTTGTATATCAATCGGTTTTTGTTTGAATGAAACCTTTTGTTGTGTGATTACGTATAATTAATTTTGAAAGCTGCATACCTAATGCAGAGCCATGGAAGCTCACCTAAAATAAAAGAAATACGGATTGTTAAAACATAAAAAGTGACGACCATTGTTCAGTGCGACATAGTTTGTCTGTCGTTGCCATTTCTGCTAGTTCGACCTCCACTCAACGAATAACTGTATTTTGCACGTTTCTAAGGGCTTTAGTTAAAAGACAATCTAGAACTTATAAAGTTCATTACATTTTGAATCCTTACTATCTTCATTTATATATATTATAACAGAACCAATATTTAAGCTGTTACAGTAAAATATTCTGTTTATTTCCTTATTTGTATGGTTGCTATCTCAGCAGTTTAGTTAGTCCAACTAAGGGTTAATATAAAGTCTTAATTAAGAGTTAATAGAGACCTCGCGCTAATTAACTTCCAAGATGACCCAATAAATTACTGTTTTCTTATTTTAATGGCGTTTTTTGAGACGGAGTCTTTCTTTTATTATTTTAATTATTTTAACATATATTGTACATATTTGACAATAAGACATTCAGGTGATTTGTTTATTGTTGGTCTTGTAGAGTTTAAATTTTATGTTGTTGTTATTTTTTTATATTTATTATCATATATTGTTATTTATAAGCGCGATAAGGGTTCGATTCCCGAAGAATCCCCATTAATACACTTCCTTTTCACTATAATAATCGAAGTAATGAAAATATAAACGTAAATAAATATTTCATTTCCTCGAGTGGATATCGAACCCACAACCAGTCGCATTTACAGACACATTTTGTGCCCCTGCGCCACTAATATAAATTATATGTAATCCATTTTAACTGAAAGATTTATTGAATTACGAAACTTTTAACAAGCTTTACTCCACTCCACTTTATTTTATGATTTGATTACGATTTCAAAATAATATAAAATAAAATAAAGTTTGAAAAAATAAATGGACACTTTTATAACTAATAGCCGCTCTCAACTTTGTTTCGGTTAATTTCCCATAGGTATGAATGACCCTGTCCATGTTACTACAATTTACTCATATTTTGTTCTTTGTTGAATCGAAACCACAGGAGTGTCAGACGCCGTTCCACAGCACCACAGCGCACCCAATTTCTACTATTGATTTTACTATCATTTTTTCAGAATTTTTTCCTATACTGTTTTTCCTATAGCATAGGATAGCCCATTCAAACGTTTTATTATAAATATTGCTCCAGCAGAAACCCAACCTACAACTTAATCTTTTAATTTTACTTAAAATCCTATTATTTAGTAGCTATTTCATACATGTTACGAAAAGTCCACTTCAACCCCGTTTAACGTAAAACTAAGATGTAAGCTACAAATTCTTCAAAATCAGTCTGTGCCAGTTAAAATGGTTAATGCGACGGAAGCATGTGCTCCGAAGATTTATAGTTCTGCAACGCATTTACTTACTGCTTACTTTAGATTTACTGTATTATTAAGAATGCTATCGAATATAGAAAAATAAATAAAGTATGGAAATTATATTTGTAACTATTTTTACTGTACTGCACGGCTTAACGGATTTGAACTCGTCTTCTCTTGGAAACCGTAGAAGCGCACTGAGCGTTACGTTCTCATCAAGCTACGTCGAAATACTTTTAAAACTTCATATCTCTTTGCGATCATGAGATGAACGAGTCGTAGTGATTGCCCTTTGTAAAACTTTACTTATTTAGGTATTATTTTTGTGTAAACTAGCATTTTGGTATGTTGACAAGAACATAAACAACAAAAAAATTACGGGCAAATTTGAAACCTCTCCCATTTATGAAGTCGGTTGAAAATGAGAACATCCTCTTTTTTGAAGTTGGTTGAAAAGAAATGCAGCGATGAGGAATCTCACTTCTGAAATTAATTTTAACAATGTTTTCCTTGTAACTATTACAGTATAATTAATTTTTTACCAAAATAAAAACAAACTTTCTCTGTTTCGATAAGATCACATAATCGAGGCCTAGCCAATCTCTCACCAAATTATCCTTGAAGTGTATCCTTCAAATAAAAAAGAATCATCGGAATAAAATAAAATAAATATAGGCGAATTGATTACCACCTTTTCTTTTAGAAGTCGGTTAATTAAAAAGACACTAAGGAAAATATATATATATATATAACAGATAACGTTTTTGACCCTCATTTCGATAATTGAGATAATTTATAAATTTGGCACTTTATCGCTCTTAGGTGTCCTATCTCGCTGGTCGTTGCGCGGCTTTTGGTCTGATCTGGTTAAGATGATCAGATCTGTAGATGTACCTGGAATAATGGGTGTCGTTCATCAGTAATGAAATTAACTCATATATGCTCATATACATATATTACACGTTATTACACATGAACATACTTTATTTAAAATTTTGAACACTGCTTATCGACAACACAATGTATGAACTAATTATATATAAAAAATTAAATTAAAATTGCTTGTTATATAATTGTATATTTATATCATAATATATGTATATACGAGTATGTACATTGTCATAAAATCCTAATAACAATGGATTTTATTATTATATTAAATAAAATATTGAATAAAAAAAATATTAAAATTAGGACATTGGATTTCGTGTATCTGCAACATTAAAGATTTAAGATTTCTTATATGTACATTGATTCGAATTTTTTTTATGTGAAATAAAAAAACATAAAGCAATTGAACAATAAGCAAGACGCCGGGTTTGAAAGAGGTGGTAAATAGACCTCGCTGTTTTAAGTTGAGTTAAGGCGCGGTTGAGTTCAATCACACACAATACAAAAGGTACATAATAAAAACACAAACTTTATATTTTTAAATTTATCCTTTCCTTTGATTTAATAATTAGAGTAATAAATCTACTTTACGTTGCACGAATGTGAACAGTAAAATGAATGCCAAACGTGTTTTCTAAAAAGGTACTTCAACATAAGTTTTGTGCTTACATTAAAAAAAAAAACCATTTTCTCCACCTCTTAGTGTCCAGGTGGAATTGGTATTTGGTAATATTTGTTATATATGTGATGCCAAAAAGAACATCTGTGATGTAGAAGATCTTTCTTAATTGTTGAATTTTGGCCGAGTTCCATGTATTCAAAAGATTCAACACGTAGCGGTTCCCATTCCGGAAGTGCTGAGTTTTCAGGCTTCCTGTTAAACAAAGAACATAATATATTAAATTATTTCATTTAAATAATTGTTGACGTATTTAATGTCCTAGATATGTAACGTATATATAGATTTAAATATATACCCTTTGGTAATGAAGTTTATCCAGGTTTCCCGTAGTAATCTCCTCCATTCTCCTGATTTTTCTGAAACTGCATCCGTTCCATTGCTGGGTTCATCTAAAACGAACTGTGATTGTGCACAATGACCAGCACCGCGTACATCGGTATGAGGTACTTTTGGAGTGTATTCATCTACATATGTATGTTCATAAAAATAAATGTTTTCATTCCCATTTTCTACCAATAATTTTGTAGCTCTTAACGTTGGACAAGTAAAAACAATATCTGAGATATAATTAATATATTTAAGAACATTGGAATTATCTACAGGTTGATTATTGAAATAGAATTGCTTAATTTGATGGATGACTTCATCTCTCTCTTCGGTGTGTTGGAAGTACAAATCAGCCGGTAGGAACCTTGAAAAATTTGCATTCATTTCCACTTTCCATTGTTCAAAATTTTCAATACGCATCAAACCTTCCATTTTATCAAAACCAGATAGTATAGGTATTTTATTGAAATCGCCACGTTTTAATATATTAATAGGGCTTTCATCAAGAAATCTTTCTTCACCAATATCTAGTTCTATGCAAGGAGCGAAAAGGAAGGTGGAATCTGGTCTATTTCCTACGACACCCGAATACAATGTTCCATGGGAAACATTCTTATAAAACTGTTGTAAAGCGTCAAAATCATTAAACTTATCAAAGTTTATCAACTGAGCATACTCTTTAGCGCTCTCAAGTGGTTTTACTTGTATGCTGTAAGGTGATAGAGCGTCACCGCTTTCTGGTATCGCTTTGTGAAATAACCCTTGAGCCATTTTAGATATCATTAATAAATCAACAGAAGACGATCCAGCACTGAATCCACTAATCGTGACATCATCGGGGTTACCACCGAAATTTTTTATGTTTTGTTGAACCCAGTGCAGTAACGCCACTTGATCTTTCATACCACTATTACCTGGTATGTCTTTTGTACCTAAACAGAGGAAACCATGAGCGGCGAGTCTATAATTAAATGTAACAGCTATGACTTCCTTACTGGACACTAGTTTTTTTGGTGTCATCATGTCGCCATATCCTAATATAAAACCACCACCGTGTATGTACACAATAACAGAGAGGTTTCTTTTTTCGGTGTTTGGAACGTATATACTAGCGACAAGGCAATCTTCCTGCATTTTATATTGAGACGGGTCCACAAATGGTGATTTTTGTTGTAGACAAATTATTTTTTGGTTTATTGCTTCCAAAGGATCTGACCACGCGGATACTGGAAGTGGTGCCTAAAATATTTAATATGAAATTATAATTTGTATATTATACGATTCAGTAAAATTTTAATGATTAAAGCCGAAGGTTTAATTTGTAGAATGATATATAAGTATATGTGACAAATATCTACAAAAAAACACATGAAAAGTAAATTATATTAAGATAAATCTAAATTATACTAGTTGTAGACCGCGACTTATCAATCAATTACTCATTAATTAAAAATGATAAGGCCTTTACACATATTTGAAATAATTTTATTCAACATGTTATAAGGATTGTAAGAGGTAAAATTTTGCATATATTAATATACGAGTATGTACATGTATATTATACATATATGTATATGAAAACCTGGTGTTATAATTGTAAAATATTTTTGTTCATTACTACTATTAAAATCAACTATTGATAATTAAGGCCAGTCGTGGCATAGGTAGTGCGACTTTGAACGCGGCAGGTGGTGGGTTCGATTACCACTCGAGAAATTGAAATATATAATATTTGTAATATTTACTATAATATTTTCTTTTCTACGTTCTGGTAACGAGGCACACCGCGGCGTCGAATTCCCAGGTTCCCTCTGCCTAGGATGCTATGTGTGGAATACAGCAAGAAGCTAACATTTTTTTTGTAAATATCATCTACATAATGACACAATTCATAGATGTAAAATTGTCTACCATAATGTCTCACAATCTTAGCTTAACAGATATTTAATCCTTGAAATATACATATAATTGATACTCCATAATATAAAAGATACCATATATAAATAATATATATTTAGATATATTGAAAAATTTCATAATCAATTACGCGCTTTGTTAGAAAAAAGACCACACCAAGTTTAATGTGAATGTGGCTAGTTTGAAGTTGAAATGGAAAATATCAAGTAAATAAAAACAATCTATAGCATTTGAGCTTCAATAATTACTAAATTTGATTGGAATTCAAACTTGAGAGACAAGTCCTGTTAGATTAATCTAAAGTTTTAAATTTAAATTAAGCTATTCGTTTACCTTAAATTTGTCATCGCCAGTGGGAGCTTTAGCGTAAGGAACGTTGTAGAAGACGAAAATGTCTTCATAGGGATCCTTGTAGCCCCTGACGGGGCCTTGGGCGGTTTGCACCAATTTTGATTTATTGAGTTCCGAACAAACAACACTAACTGCAATTAAGCAGACACTCACTATAACGCGCCTCGACATTTTGAGGCAGTCATATAACGAATGACAGAAGTTATAATTCACATTGTATTTATATCGCGGCAGCAAAGTGTATATATAGTTATATAACTACATAGCTGATATCATTAAGATAAATTGATATCAATTATTAAGTGTAAATAATTTTATTTCTTTTTGAGATAATGAAAAGCTACTAAATTTAAAAGCATTATATATTAACTTATGAAATTTTAATTTTTATATCGACACTAGTAATGTATCCCAGGTTTTGGCGGAGTTTAATTTATTTAAATTTAACGCTCAAACTTATGTCTCTTAGTGTTTTTTACTCTGTAAGGTGCTTTGAGGGTCCCGTACCTCAAAAGGTAAGAATGGAACCATTGTAGTATCACTTAGAGTCCGTCTCTTTGTCTATAAAGATCTCGAGGTCGCTTGGAGGTATCGAAGTGAAATTAATGTCAAAAATTCAGATTTGACGGTATTTATTTCCGGAAGAAAAAACGTAATAGTACCTAGATATCTTAGTTTTAGTAGTTGGATGTAAAAAATACGGTAATCTTATTTATAATTGGATACGTTTTTAGTAATTATTCAAATAATAGACAAATTCCTATAGAGATCAAAATGCGATGCGATGCGAGTATTACTTGAATTGGAAAAATAATTATAATTAGGAGTTAGAGTCCATTCGTAGCACATGCACAAGCACAAGCACACAACAACACACACAAGGCACAAGCAGCGAGTGTAAATGTGACAGCTTGCGAGTTCGATTTCCATTCGAGGAAATGAAATTTAATATTTTCATTTACCTGCTCTGGGAACGAGACAAAAAAAACGCGACGTTGAGTTCCGCCATTTAACATGCAGAACGCTAAGTTTCCTTTGTTTACCCTGCTATGTGCGGGATACAGGGAAAAGTAGAAAAAATGCATATCAAGCTTATGGAATATGAAAAGCTTGACCAATGAAATTGGTCGAAATTAATCGTGTTTAACGCCTCTTCTATATATATGCCTATCATTTTTTGATTACATTGCTATAGTTTTTTATATACGGAAAACAATAAATATTTTTTTTTGCAACAGTGCCTTATAATCTAAACATAGAAGAAATAAAGAACAACCCATTCCATATTAGAAAAACCAGTTAACATGAGTTAAACAAGTAAAATTACCAATTTTTAATACATTGACAGGGTTCTCGAATTCCTCCAGAGCTTCAATATTATCGACATCACGAACATTTTACAATTGAGCGTATATTCTTGGACGTTTTTCAGGGGATCCGGTTGAACGCTAAACGTCGCTGGGCTATCAGATATTACCTCATTGAAACTTGGTCGAAGGTTGAAAAACTTGGTCTTTCATAACAGCATTTCCGGGGATATCTCTCGTCCCCAAACAGAAATTAAATATTACGCCGATAACTTCTCCTATTTCGACTAAACCTTTCAGTGAGAATAGATTCCTGAACATCTGTGATCTCCATTTATTTAACTTGTCATAAAAATATGTGAACCCATAATCTTCAAATCTTTATTCATCCACTCGCCTCTCAAAAGTAGCACGACGACGTCACTACCTCAAACTTAATAATTACCATAATAATAAAAAATGTAACGTTAAACGACAAAGGAAATTTTCAGCCTCAAAATGAATCCCCGAGCTAAAATTAAATTAAGCTACTGTTTTAATTAAAATTAAGCGTTCCGTCGACGGTGCTATGGTGGGTGTCTTCGAAATATTAAATGTTGATTTTTTTATACTTCACGAACATTTTTTAAGTTTCACGCTATATCCTGCATGTAGCGGGATAGGCAAAGGCAGCCTAGTTAAGATGCTCCACCACCCAATTCTAGATGCCATTGCGTGCTGACTGATGGAACGCATCACCGCTAAGTTGTTAACTATTATTAATATATTTATGGCAATTTAGATCGACACCGCCGGTGCTGTGGCTTTTTAAATTCACCTCTTCGCGAAGGTTTTTCATGTTGTATCCTGCATGTAGCAGAGTAGTCAGGGGGGGGCCTGGTGGTATGACACTCCACTCCTTATTTTTCGCCGAACTCTGGAATCATTGCGTCTCGAGACATTTTAAAGCGTAATTAATGTATATTTAAACATTTTGAATTATATGTGCCGTAGATTTGACATATCAATATTTTTTAAATGTTTTAAAACAATGATTTTGTTTCCAATTGTTTTTATTTATGTGGAAGAAAATAAAAAGCTCCTGATTACGTAGAGCCTATTAAGAAAAATTACCAATATTTATGTATAAATAAAGGCGTGTTTTGTCAATCTACCATTAGCCAAATTACAGCTTTTCAATATCTTAAGTGGACACTGGACAGCTATTTGACGACAATATAGAAACGTTATTTATTTTATAGGTACTATAACGGTACCTCTTAATGTTAAATCTCATTTGATCAAATAATCTACTAGCTACGAGTTGTTTATGGTTATAGCTATATTACGCTATTTAAATCAACATGGGTACAAAGTTTAAAGATTATTCCATGAGAATTAGAATCTGTATCATAATTACGACAGCGACATTCACTATACCTCATTAAATAGTGACGAACGTAACTTTAAAAATTTGCAAGTTGTAAGTATTATTGATTTTCATAAAAACCCATGAATACTACTTTATTTGCAAAAGCTCTCGGAAGTTACTATACACTTTGATAAGTAGAAAAGTAAGAGGAAACTTATTTCCCTTTGCACACAATTTACTTACATCGGGTTTTATACTGAGTATGAGTAACTTCCGTGAAAAATCATATAAATAGGATTTATTATGTAAATAGGAAGGTGGCGTATACCTTAAGTGATTAAATGTATGTACCACAAAAGTAATAAGGTTGATGACCAGAGTTTATTGGCTTGCGAATGTCGTCCATGGTTCTTCAATTACATTACCATAATAAGGCACTGTGAGAGCGTTGTCACGTGATATTCATACTTTTTATATGACTGAAAGTAGAGGCTTTCTCTACGTAAATATATATTTAAAGATTGTAAATATATTTTAATATAAAAGAAAAAATAAACATCGATTGTGTCATTTCAAAGGTTAACTGGGGTCGCCTCGTACTCTCTTATCAGTAAGTTGGTAAAAAATATTTAGCATTATATATTTCGTATTATGAGATATATACAGGAAAGTGTCAGCGATCCTTTTACGGAAACAGCATATATCTTAAAATATTTCAAACCAATATCTAAAGAAATTAATCAAGATACCTCAACAGTTTAGACATATGATATTATTTTCATTTCACCATTTTTATTCACACTGTATTTCGTATGACGCACACATACACATAACACTACAAAAATACTACTAAGCGTTTGTGTCCGTGTTTATGTCATACTTTACAAATGGCGTTAAATTTTAAAACGATAATTTTATTATTTGTTTTGTTTGAAAAAAAAAACACTTATTTGTTTATGGGATTGTTTTTCATTTTTAATTATATATAAGGCTTTTATAGAGTAGTTAAAAAAGCACCGTAAGCAGTCCACCCTGTATATCAGATATAGTATAATTGTTATAAAATACTACTGCACACAAAAGAAAAGTCTAAACCAACTGACTGAAAGGTCTATTTTGTCATCTACACGAGTGACCTAAAGCGATTAGTGCAGGTCAGTAATAAGATATGTCATGCAATAATATAATTTCTATGTTATCTATAAAGATAAGTATAATTAATAAGTATAACGATACATTGTTAGCACTTTTCAGTATGAAAGAAAAGCACGTTAAACTTTTCACACATCTTAATATTTTATTTGACATTTCAGTCAGTTATTATAAACTAAGACGAAGGAGCTTTTGGAAGTTCGCCCCTAGAGATATATGTACATGAGAAGGACATACGTTTTTTAAAGTAAAACGTGAAAAAAATAAGGACGTGATCCTTTAAAAGAAGTAAAAAAAACATATACGATTAGGTCTTAGGTCGTCTTACTTACGATTAGGTTAGACAGTGGTCAAACGCTTACCTATCTCTGATAAAAAAAAAATATAGTAACAATTTTTCAAAATATAATATATATATATATATATATATATATATATATATATATATATTTCCATGGCTTTGCATATGGAGTGGCGGAACTAAACGCCAGGCTTTTTAAATATATACCGTAGATACATAATTTGTATTTCTAAGCAACTAGGTAAATTAAATATGTCTTCCGGCTGTTTGTAATATTAGTTATTTATTCCTGCCACTACACACACCCAGCGTTCTTACATGCATCTTAATCACTGACATTGTCTCCTGGGGGCGGCTACGACGAAAATATGCGTGTCGCATTATATTTCAGCTTCCTCAATTTAAATGAATAATTTAAATATTAAAATATTATAATATGTTGATGTTAATATGTTAATTATTTTTATTTATTATTTAATGATTACATGTATTTTTCGGCTTTTGTGTATAATTTCGGCGGACAATGGGAAAAGGAGTGCCTTAAAAATTAGGTTCCCTCTACTTACTCTCCTGTGTGTACACACAGTGAATCTGATTATACGTTTTTACTTTTTAGCTAATATTCCTGTTGTATAGCTCTACCACCAAACTATTTATAATATGTTTTTTCTCACTAAATATATTTAAGTACGTGATTAATAACTTAATTATAAAAACAACAAATAAATAAATACATTTAATACACTAACTGTCGTTGAGTGTATCTGTTACATATGAATTGTAATTTCTAAATTGTGAGGAACTCGCATATTATGCTTCTAATGAAACGTTAATACAAACCGCTAATTTAAAATATACTTTTCATGTGAATGTCTACAAAGATATAAATGAGTACAATATATGCGTTTCACTTTACATACTTTTTTAAATGACTTAAACATTTAATAAATTAGTGATGTAACACTTAAAGATTTTTTAAAAATTATAAACCATTTAAAGAAACGAAATATTGTTTCTTTATAAAGTTTCACAATTTGAATTTGATCTGGTGATAATTATCTCAAGTATAAGTTCTATAAATAAATATATGTATATATATATCGAAAGAAGAACTTGCTTAGTCAGCGTAAATCCCGGTACAAATTGTTAACGGTTTGAATGCGAACTGAACATGCGACTTGCAACGCGATCTTGATAACAGTCTTTGAAATGTATTACAATAATTAACTTATGCGATGTTTGTTGTTTATTTAATCTATTCTATTCTAGATACATAGATAGATAGATAGATAGATAGATAGATAGATAGATAGATAGATAGATATAATTATCTATTTAGCTTATCAGGTTAACAATCTTAGCTAGGTATCACTAATGCAGCAAGGAGCTTCTTGAACTAAGTACATACTTGCAGATTACACTTTGTATTCCATTAACCTAACACATGCTAACACGGAAGAAATACCTAGGGCTGAGCATGAGGTAATTAATTACTGTGAAAAGACTATTTGTTCATGTTATGCTTCCTTACAATTTCAGGATTAATTTCAAGACAAAAACAAAAAAAAACCAGAAGACAAGCGCGAGTAGGGTTCCCCCAAAATATCGGTTTCCCCCAAAAAATTGTAAATTTGCCCCCTTTTAAAGCTACAATTTTCTTACAATTTAAACATAAGTGTATAGTTTTCAGTCATAATTCATAATTCTAGTTTCTTCAATCAAAAGTGCCTTATTAATTTGATTCCCTTTGTGTGAAACCGACTCGCACTTGACTGACAGTTTCCCATCTCCTCGATCTAAAATATTTTCTAAATATCTTCTGAAGTATATCTGCTAGCCCTCAATTATAGGTAATTCTTTTACTCTCATATAGTTATGTTAGAGCGGTTAATGCACATAAATATGACGTCTGCGCGACCGACGACGCCTCGTAAACTTAAAATACCATAAGCTGCATTCCGTCTGCCTCTGCTAATAATTTCATACATACCGGCAGCAGAGCATATTGCGGTTACAGCTTAAGAATTTTTTCTTTATTAGTTTTTTTTTAATTAATCTGTCGAGATGTGGCCTGTCGTGGCGCAGCGGCGCAAACATCAGGCGTGTAACGATAAATACGACAGGTTGTGGATTTGAGTGTCTAAACTCTACGTTCACACACGTATTGCGTATTGGAGAAACGCTCAATCCATAAAAGGAATATTTACCTACTTGCGTATGCTATGATTTTATCTGCATTTGGTACAGCAAAAAACAAACATTATACGGAATATTTTTAAATTTAATTTATTATAGATAATTTTAATAAAAAAAATTGTTTAAAAATGTCTTTAAAGTATGTCCGGGTATAAGTATATAGTTATATAAATATGGGTATTCATTTATTTTTTAGTTTTAGGATGTATCCTGCCCATAGAAGTATAGCCATACTAGGTAGGCATAGGGAATCTGGAAACCTAGTGTTAAGACACTCCGTTCCCATTAATACATTTTTGTTCTCCATTTTCCGCCGAATTTTGTGGGCATTGTGTGTTGAGTGGCGGAATAAAATAAATTAAATTTATTATATTTAGATATATAGTTTATACTAGCTAAACTAGAAAATATAAATGTGAAATCTCTTCTTAGAAAAACATTTCATAATATATATTTACTCAATGCCACTTTATTTAAGTGAACGCCGCAGCCAACGCCTTATCTACACCTGCAGCAATTATACGCGTTTAATATAAAAGTATTTCAAAGCACACGACAGTCCGACTCACCTCCATATGTTCAAGTATGTACGTACTACTTAAAATTTAATATTTATAATTAAAATATAAGCTTTCTATTTTATTAAGTTAAGTTTAACTTATTTTTAATATTTTCCATGTGTCGTTCCATACAAAGGAAAGAAAAATACTAACTTAAACGCATAAAGATAAAAAAAATATTAACAAATACTCAATTCAACAAACGCGTACAACTTGAATCCTAACATGAAAGAAATGAGAAGTAAATTAATCGCATATGACCTTATTTTACTTGTGTCCTCACCCACGAGTAATATACGGTCTAAATAAATTCTGTAAAATTAATTTCAAAAATATCCATAGCATATTAGATTATCTTGATCTTAGATCTTTTTCAGTTTATCCTTTAACCTTAGTCTTTCTTACATGTTTTACGTAGACAAAGTAACAGGTAGCTTATCGGTGAATATTATTATTGACTTTTACTGCGTATCGCGAGTGAAATATAGCATCAGGGGTTTCGAATTGAGTATATACGAGTCCATTTCCTCCCGCTAAGCGAAAATTCTGGTACATCTCGTCTGCACGCTAACGATGCGATATTTTCTACGGGCTTTTATAATTTTGTATTGAAAGTCTAACGGTGTTGCTGAGGTATAGGCTGGATTTCTTGCTTTTTCGTTTTGTTTCGTTTATTTAAAAATAATTCTGTCAGCGCTTAACCGATTTTGATGTGACTGGCACTGAAAGATGAAAGGAAGATACATAGGCTATTTTTTTATCTATACAGAAATTTCTTTGAGCTCATATAATTTTACAAAAAATTTTTAATCACGATTGCTTAAGAGCACAACAGTATACAATAATTAATTAACTATAATAAAATAAGTAATCAATTTCCCTTAATTACACTTAAGTATTATTAAATAAATATTCCTATAAATTAAGCGGGCCAACCCGCATGGCATCAGAACCCATATTTCATTTTATTTTCGGTAGATAGACTAATATTTGCGTGATGTGTTTAAAATTTTTAAAAGCTCACATTTAAATATTTTTTTCCAATTTATTTGTGTAGATTTCTTTTATTTATATAACTGAATGCTACTAAAATAGTATGTTAAAAAGTGAAACATATTATACTTGACAGTGGGTAGATAGATAAGAATAGAAACTATTAATAGCTATATTTTTTTACGTTCTACGCAACGGAAGAGTAGGCTGAGAGAATGTATAAAAACACTCTTTCTTTAGCTTTCCACCGGTACTTGATACATTACATCTTGAGTGGCAGAAGACAAAGTCGCGCTTTGTCCTAAAAGAGTTGGAAAATTTAAAAAAAACCCCTGAGTGTGGATCGAGCCCTCTAATCTGTAGCCAAAACGTATTTATATTATGTGAAATCATTCAATAATTCATTTAGGGTAATAAGTAGCAGCACACGCGCGGTTTCATCTGTCCAATTTAAATAAATCAGCTTCACGCTGTATCCCGCACACAGCAGGGTAGGCAGAGGGAACCTAGTGTTAAGACACTCCATTCCCCACTTACTATTTAATTTTATTATCATATTATAAGCAAATTATACAGAATTTTTGCATAAATTATAGCCAATAATAAGTGTTATATGTGTTTAATAAGTAGGATGTAGTGAAAACAAATGAGGGTAAAGATAAAAAGTATAGTGCAAAGCTCTAGAGCAACATAAGTTTTCAGTGTTTAAGCTTATGTTTTTGGAGTAACGAGTGAGAATGGACGGCAAGCTGGACATTTAAATCCGCAACAGAGAAACTAGTTCATGGCGAACGACTAGAGTTGTTATTTTTAGTACAGTAGTGGTAGCTTAGACCACTCTTGACTTCCGCTCTCTTATGTTATATAACATCGGTTCTTTTGTTTTGCCAAGTTAATTTCACCTACTTCCGGGAGGGTTTTTTTTCTCGAGAGATCTAATTTTGTGTAGTTTTAAAAACATATTTTTGAATATTATATGATATATACATATATATATATATAAATATATATATATAGAAAATGAAGAATATATTCATAGAATGTCTTATTTCGCAAATTTTATATACATATAGATTTTTAAAAGCATCTGTAACGTTAGTATGAGCTTTAAAAGTTCGCTTAAGAGCACGTGTTGTTCTTTGCACTTATGGTGACATTAGTATGTTTTTTGCATTTTTAGAGTGTTATTCCACACGTAGAACAGAAAAATACCGCTTCTTTTGGAAACCCTCCAAGAGTCGCGGGTTCAAATCCCGCTAGGTTGAAATTTTTATATGTAAGTATTCTAAAAAGTATAGTATGTAGAGGCCAGTCGTGGCGCACATGAGGAAATAAAATATTTATTGAAGTTTATATTTCCATTTCTTCGCTCTAGTGTAAAGGCAAAGCGCTGCGTTGAGTTCCATCACTCAACAAGCAATGACTCCAGAATTCGACAGAAAATCGGGAACGGAGTGTCTGGTTTCCTCTGCCTCATACTAGATTCCTTTGCCTACCTTGCTTGTGTGCGGGATACAGCGTGAAGCTGAAAAATTATATAGGAACATTAGTATCTGTCAAGTACAAATATTTTCTATTAGCAAATTAGCCAGCCCCTACTGTATTTTGTCACCCGTGGGACCAACAAATATTATATAAAATATAATTAAGTTTACGTCACATCCATATTTTAATATAAATAAGATATACATATTCAAAATAACTATTATAAAGCTCTATTATAAACTGTAATTGGTGAACGTATGTATATAATGTTAGCTTTGCAAGGCGAACCAGACAACTTTAAAGCGAAATTATCTATTCATATCTCCATATTGGGCGTCCGTGACGTGTAATTTGCATATTGAATTGATACGTAATTGTCACTTGTTCGCGTAATTGTTATACCTGGAAATAGTATTTTATATAAAATTTCAATATATATATTTTTTATAATTTTCTTCGCTTTTTTTTATAATTTGCTTCTAAGATTCATACTTTAAATAAATAATTATTTTATTTAAAAAGCTTAAAGAAGCACACACTATTTGTAGGATTGTAAGTTTTTCTTTTATTTTATAATATATAAAATATATTTTTTTTTATTATTCTTTTAAATAGTATATACTAGCTTACAATTTTGTATTTCGGTATACTACAGAGAAGAATAAATAATATACTTAAGTAACTACTTAAAGAACTACACTACTACAGTAATAATTAGAATTGACTTCCTCTAGTACTTTTTGACGCTCGCTATTCTCTTTTAATTTTGCTATGGTTTCGAAATGACTCATTTGCCTTTAATAACTATAACTTCATACTAACATGACATATTAGGTAATACAATTAAATTATACTTTAATTTACTACATATCTGTTGGTGTACTCTATTCAATATAATTTATTCTAAGCTTTTGTTAAGAAATTCCGTTCCCCACTTTTCATCGAAATCTGGAGGCATTGCGTGTCGAGCAACAGAACTCGGACGGACACCAGCGAAGAAAATGGAAATATATAAAATATTTCATTTCCATGAGTGGGAATCGAACCTTCAATCTGTCGCATTTACAGTCATACTTCGTACCCCTGCGCCACGACTGGTCATCAATCAATAATAATTTACAAAAACCAATAACGCTTTAATATAATAGTAAATTACATTGGCTTGTATTTTCCATGTAGCATTCATTGTAAATACGTTATATTTATTCAAAAGATAGATTAATCTGGTAATTTCAGGCAATTTCATAAAACGCTCACATGTAACGCACCTCAAAGTAGGTTTCCGTTATTAACCAGTTCCGTAACAATATGTGCGAGTACGTACTACAAACGAACAAAGTAACAAGTTTAATATTAATATTAAACTTCAAAAGTGAGTTTTATATGGTTTACATAAATTATAAAATTGAATGGATGGAAAAGGACGGATGGGAAAACGTTGTGAGGATGACGACGTGTTAAAATTATTTACCATTATTTTAATTGGTCTACATTTTATTATCTGTTTACGAAAAGGGTAGGTAGCTGTATAATCTTTATTATGTATACTTTTAGTTTCGCGCTGTAGGCAGAGTGAACCTGGAAACTTAGTGCTCAGACATTCTGCCGGCACTTCTGTTATCCATTTTCCAATGAATTCTCAAGGCCACGCTTTGTTTATTTACCAGAAATGAAAATATTAAATATTTCAACATCCCCCTCGAGTACCATCGAACCCAAAACCGTTAAAAAGCATAACTTTGAGTAGTAATCGTCAAGACTCAGTGGTCGCTGTTGATCATGTCCACTACACAGAACACCATTAATTCCACCGTGGACGAAGCTGTACATTGTCTACTAAAGCGGAAAATAAATAAATATATAATGTTTTATCCGAATAGGAGTCATATCGAACCCATAACCATTGCATTTTCAACAGAAGCTATCCCAATTACGACATATTTAAGTACATGATATTACTTTACGTATTATAAATTTATTGGTGACATATTACCAATCTTATTTATATATAAACATATCAACTTTAAATAAAAAGTAATTATCAAATTTTATGTAATATACGCTATAAACAATACCCTTTCTATTCGAAATTAGTGAAGAAGCTGAATATCCAATGCATTATCTTCTATCTCTAGTGGAATTGCGCTGCAAAACTAATATCCCTGGGGATGTAGATCAATCCACTACTTACTGACTCGATGGGCGGCTTTCTAGATAGATTATTAAGAAGAAGCCTATAAATCTATTACATTTTTTTAGCTTCACGCTGTTTCCCGTATATAACATGGTAGGTAGAGGGAACGTTGTGTAACACTCATTTCCCTACTGTACCCCGTACATAGTAGGGTAGGCAAGGCGAACCTAGTGTTAGAACACACTTGATTCTCCACTTTCCCGCAAATTCTGGAGGCACTATACATTTAGTGGTGGAACTAAAAATATTAAATATTTCATTCCCTCTAGGGTCGAAGCCACACCCTGGCCTATCTATTACATAATAATAAAATTGTATCTACCGACTTACAAGTGAGATTTACGCCAATGCGTCCACTTCACTGAACGATACAATCCTATTAATTTCATCGGATTGAATCTTAAGTTAGAGAACGCTTACAATTTCCTTAATGCGCTTATTTATGATGAAAGTATATTTTTAACAGAAAGAAAAATAAAAGTTATTATTTTTTTAATCTTTTTTCATTGTTAGTTGATTTATGCAATGCCTTTGTGGAGAGTCCTGGCGCAGGGGCACAAGCGTAGTGACTGTAGAGTGGAGACAGAGAGAGAAGTTGTAGATTCGACTCCTTCCTTTTGAGGAAGTGGAATATTTAATATTTTCCTTTTCCTTGATCCGATAACATGCCATAGCGCTATGCCTCCCGAATTCGGGGTATCGGACATGTTTTAATGCAGAATGCATGAAGCAAATCTGCGCGAGGAATGCTAGTCAAATCATATATTTTTTTTATATCAAATCATATATTATTATTTATAGTTTTATATCCCTACAACTTGCAATTCAAAATTATATTCTGTTTTAAATACCAGTCATGTGTAAAAACGTATATATTAGACGTCGATATCCATTAATGAATAAATAAAAATATTTGTAACCCATAAAGTAAATGCCAAGTAAATAATTCTTGTATACGCACGTGCCACGGCGAGATAACAATTATTTATAAAAACAATTGTTAATATGATAGATATTCTATAAAGTTAACAGGACAGCCTTTTAGAACCTGTTCAGATTAAAATGCTGTTAATATGTGCATGAATATGTAATATCTACTTGCAATAGCGTATAACATTGAATTTAATGTGCTCTAGGTAATTATTTCATTATAGGTATGGTACCTACCTCTATATATATATATATATATATATATATATATATATATATATATAGTACTGCTTTCTGTGGGATACAGCGTGAAGCGAATTTTTAAATATAAAATAACTCTGTTCCCCACTTTCCGCCGACCTCTGGAGGCATTGTGCATTGAGCGAACTCGAAGCCGCGCTTTGCCTGAAACACCAGAAGAAATGAAAATATACATTTAAATAAATATTTTATTTCTTCGAGTGAGGATCGAACCCACTAACTTCGAGTTACAGTCACACCTTTGCGCCACTGCATCACGACGGCCTCATCTATTGTATATGATATATGGTTATAATTCTAACCCATGCATGCCTTCTATTATTCAAACATTTACACATATCCAAGTTTATGATGAAACGCGTCCATGGTTTTATTATATACCGTACGGTAGTAAAAAAGTTTGGCGAGCCGTAATGTGCACCTGGTGTGCTTTTAGCTAATATGGAAATCCCTAGCTCTCGAATAATACAGCTGGAGGATGACACCGTACTGTTTATATGATATTTTTAGGGATCCGCTTCTCAAAAGGATTAAAAAACCCCTTATTGTCGTTCTGTCTAGATAATTTAAGTCAAGACCGCGTGGAGATATGAAGCTGAAATTAATATAAAATATTCAAGTCTACTGTGTAGTACGGAAGAAAATTTGCTATTATGTCAATGCAATCTAAAGTTAAAAGCATTTATGAATGGTTTTGGCCACATTTAATATGAAATTCACTGCGTAATCTAATCCTATAGGGTGTTTTTTGTCAAACAAGAGTTATGAAAGTAGAGTAGCGAGAGTAGTTCACCCCTGTAGAAAAAGTACGAGCTTTGGTGGACGTTCGTGACAGATTGTGGCATTCAAAAGTCAAAGGCATCACATCAATAAAATACGTATGGCCGATATTTTTTTTAACTACCTAGTACTGAATCTGACTACCTAGTGTTAAAACACCCCGTTCCCATTAAGACACTTCCATTCTCCATTTCCCACCGAATTATTAAGGCATTGTGTGTTGAGTGGCGGAATTTAACTTCGCATTCTGCCTCACACTTTCAAATTTTCACTTTAAATAAACATAAACGATTTTACTATGTACAAAGTACAAGATATGAAAGTTCTATTCAAATCTAATTTAGGTATTCTAATCTGGAGCTGTCGAATTAAACCCAAGCTTTGCATTGTCTATCCCTTCAGCCTAATGATAACAAACTAACGAGAAATAATCTAGGACAAAGTGCTCTGGTCACAGAACCACAGAAAACTTATGCGGGAACACGGTATTTTAGAATTTACATTCACATAAACGGTAACCGTTAAGAACAGTTGTGACGCGGGCGCACACGCGTGTGAATGTAAACGCGACAGATTATGGATTCGATTTCTAGTCGAGAATGTAAAATATTTTTTATTTTCGTTTCTTCGCTCTGGTGTCAAAGGCTAAGCGTGATTTTCAGTTCTGGAACTCGCTATGGAGTGTCTTAGCACTAGGCTCCCTCTGCCTCTCTGTTATTGGGCTGGATTTTGTATGTATATTATTTTTATCTTCATGCATTTGCTACATTATACGATGTTGTTGCATACAATCTAATTTCAAACCACTAAAAAAGCATTTTATAATCTGTGATTTTTTCGTTGTAAATTCATTAATTTTAATGCCTTATTATAGTACCTATAGGTATTTACATCACTCTTATGCTAATATTTATTATATTTAATTTTCTATATAATTTGAAAATGCTACAGCTGTAAAGATATGAATATATTCTTGGGTCTTTAGCCTCGATTCATTATGTATACCACTATTGGCAATAGGTAAATTGCAAAATAACTCTTGAAGTGTTGCAAAAGTTAAACTCACGATGAATCAAGAGGTCAACCTTTGGTGAAGCCTCCTTATGTGGTAAGCAACAATACAGGCACACACGTTATGTCTCCTGGCTGTAAATGGAATAGAAGACAAACGCCTTCATAAATTTAAAATCGCATAAGAAAATAAACCTATTCACTGTTAAAAATATGTATATTTTTCTTTTTAATATTGTTAAATAATAATAATAAATTTGTTGAAGTTTTATTCCACACTTATAACAAAAAAAAGTTTTTTAACGGTTTCCAAGAGGCACAGGTTCAAATCACGGAAGTTTCTACAAACATATCTAATAATAACATATATTAAGTCAAATCACAGCTATCTATATAAAAAAGTGTCTTGCTTGTTTGCTTTAGTAATATTTTCATAATTACATGTTTAGTACATGAGGCGCTTTGGCCGTTTTGGCGTAGGAGCATAAAGTGTGACTGTAAACGCGACAGGTTGTGGGTTCGATTACCACTTGGAGGTATTCATTTCTTCCCTCTTGTTCCGAACAAAGCGCGGCGTTGAGTTCCGTCTGAGTGTTAAGTGACACTAGACTCCCTTTACCCGCTTATTGCAAAAACTTGAAATAAGCGGTCTGTACTGTATTCACTAGGCTTTAAATGTTTTACTTATATTGCCAGAATTTGTCTCAGTGACTGCAATTATAAAACAGAATTCTAAATATTGAGGTAAATTTTAACGTAGGTAAATATGTACTATTCATTATTTTCTATCTTTTGTCAACAATTGGTTCCGTATGGTAATAAATGTGCAAGTTAACTTACAATATACTTTCAAGTTGGTGTCAACTTTATCAAATCAATTTTATAATATTAACTTTAAAAGATTTCAGATTTACTCTTAAGTAAAAGATAATTTATTCAATCTTTTTTATAATTTAGATAAGTAAATGTAAGCGGTACCAGACAGATCTGATAAGCTTTTATAATCGGCCACAATGCGTACGACTTCAAACGCGCGGCTAATAGACACATAATAGTTTAATCGGATCAAGACGCGCCAGCGTATACAGCCAAGTTAAAATGCTGGAATCGCGCAATGTGTATTTTACACGAACGGGTTCAAGCAACTTTAAAGTCATTATATAATGCGTAAGCCCATTGCCGAAAGAAATTTAGCACATTTGTTGAAAAAATTTAAGATAAAGAATGTATAAAATTTAACACAATTTTAGCCCGACTAAATACCAGGTGCGCACCCATACTGATTGATATCTTTGGTAGTTGAAGTCACGAACAACTTAACATTTAACTTGGCTCTTATTTTACATTTCTTTTTGATGGAATTATAGTATACGTAAAGGAAAGCAAGTAATATGTTTACGTATTTTTTTTGTACTCAGCTGGTATAGGCTTGATGAATGAATGACTGATGAAAGAATGGCAAATGTAAGGAGAGACCTCAGAGACCTCGGGGAAAACCCAGTGTTAATGATGAGTCATGAGGACGCCTCATGACGTGTAGACTTCTAGTACTTCCGGGTGCATGTATGAAGAGGTTGATGACAGTGAGTGAAGCGAAAGAGGTATGTATAGACCATAGCGTTTGGCGCTCCGTCCACATACACTACGTACAGCGTAAAGCTTATTTACAACCATTATTTTTGTATATACGCTTCATTATATTACTGATAAAAATATTGTATTTGTATGTAAGTAATTTATCGTAATAAAAATCATCTTTAAAATATAAAAGTCAAATTGAAAGAGAAAACCTTACAACCGCTTCAACCCAATATTATTGAACGACTGCTATCCTTGTTTGAAATTCAAGCCCTCAACTGCGGGACTATTAGAATCCAGTGAAAAAACAATTGTAACTTCCACGGGTTAACTCGAACACAATTCTCTTCAGTTGTTTAACGAGGTCAATAAATTATTTTATTTCGAGTTTTTTAGCATTACATTCACATTTTACATAAATATTATGATAAATTAGAATCATGCGGAAGTGGGGTGTGGGTTCATTTTAACATACAGAAAAAAATTCTAGCTTTGGTGACGAGGCAAATCCTGGCTTTGAGCTCCACGGAATGCGGAGTGTGAGGAACGAAGTGTCTTAACACTAGGTTCCTAGGTTCCCTGTAGCTATCCTGGTATGTACGGGATACAGCTAAAACGAAAAAAATAATAATGTCATAGTAGTACGTAGTTATTAGTTAAATCAACGCCTGTCATTGGGTACAACTAAAATACCTAACTATGTACCAACGTATCACCAAAGTCAACATAAAAAAAGTTAATCGCTCAAAACTTCCAAAACTAATTCTAAACATTATTCAAATATAATATAAAATTTCTACAAATATGTTAGAACCGGTTTAATGTGATTTAAACGCTAATTAAATAAATCCTGAGTGAATTTATTATATCATAATTGAAGTATTTGAGGGAGGTGCCCTGTTATCATTTTCTCGCAAAATGACTATAATTATAAGCAAATATGGCGCTCGAAACTTGTTTATTGCATGTTACGTTAATGATATACACACGTAACATACAACACAATACAAACATACACTATTGAATTCTTGTTTTTTTCGCTCTTTCTCTTATAATATAATATATATTAGTCAAGAATTAAATCTTCTTGAAATTGACTTTGGGCGTATATTTTTTTAATTCTGTATATGGCTACATATATGGGTCTATATTTCATGATTTTGCGCGATGGTTGACGGTTTGAATTTCATTTGAATTGTTTTGAGAATTAATTATTTAATAATATTAAATTTTTTCGCACTGGTAACCAGACAAAGCGCGGCGTTGAGTTCCGCCACTCAACACCCAATCCCTCAAGAATTTGACAGAAAATGGGGAATAATACTTATCTTCTCCCTACCCTGTTTAATGCGGAGTACAGTGTATAATGAAGCTGAAAAAATTGTTATAATTTAAAACACTTTTACTCGAAGAATGTGCAATAAGGCGTTTAGGGTTTCAAATGTGTGTCTAAACAAGCCATTGGGATTGACGCAAGAATAACTGTAGCTTAGATAACACGATGCAGGCGGACCCCCCGTGCACTCACGATTTGGTGACTAACATATTTAAGATGCAACAACTTATCAACGCACACGAAAGAAATACATATTATATGTATGTATATATAATCGTATAAGAGAGAGCAGATAAGTGATAGCTATGATCGGAGTTACGAAATCTAAAACAATTTATAAAAAAACAACTTATAATATTATATAGAAATAATAATTAATTATTGGAATTATGTAAAAGTAGATTCTTATCAATAGAGTAAGTGTAGATAAGATTTTAGATATTTTTTGTGTTTGTGTAAAATCAGGGCAATGTTTATGTAAAAAAAATAAACCCCATTCAGAAGCAGAATGGAAAGACGCAGGCGAAACCTTAGGCGAAACCTCGCTTATAAATCTAATAAATACAACAATTTAAATTGACCAAACATAGAATTTTTACTCCCAACTATAAATAACCATTGTATATTGAATATTTTGAATTAGGTATCACATTTTATTATACAAGATGTGAGATAAGGAGGGCGACGCAAACGAAAATATTCATATTTAGCATTCCGCTGTATCTACATACAAATTTGCTTGTTGTTAGACGATACCAGTCAGTTGAAGTTATTTTATGAGTCGTTCGCGTCCGTGTTAACCACGCGGGGTGCCCGGCGTGCCAACGTATATATGTTACATTTGTCAGACTGTCGATATTATATCAGAATATTTAGAACATTTTATGGTAGAGTTCAATGTAGCTAAGCAAATGATGGTAATAAATCACGCACGCTGTATCGCACAAGATAGGTATATGGAACCTAGTGTTAAGACACTCCGTTTTTCTGCCAAATTTTGTAGGTATTACGTATTGAGTGGCGGAATTCAACGCTGCGCTTTGCCTCGACATTAAAGCGAAGAAATCAATTGGTCTTGGAAGTAGTCGTCTAACAGTCGCCGGAGGCAATGTGTGTGAGAGGCACCCCATAGTGCCGGAGCGCCCTACCGATTGGCCCTAAGCCCGAACTGAGCCTCTGAAATACCCGGCCCTAACTAAATTAAACTAAAGTAAAACATGAAAGTTGAGAATTAAAGCACAGTTGAACAGCTTATATTAAGGATGTGACTTGTGACTTTTCATGTCGACCTAAATCAGAAGCAAATAAAAGGCTTTTGTGTAAGATGATCGAAGTGAAGGTTATATCAAGTTTTTATCGCAACTTTTAGCTATATTTATAATCAATATGGAATATGTATCGTTAAAGGTAATTTTAAATTAGTGTTTTTTTTAGTATTAAATCAGAATCATGAACCTTAGAATGCTATAAGAAAAACTTAATTCAGTTAATTAAATGTTTTAATGTTCTTATATATATATATATATATATATATATATATATATATATACAGAAATTTATAAACAACTAAAAATAATTTGAGTAACATAGATACACATATATATGTAAATATACATGTGTGTAAATATTTCTCCGAACTGATTAAGCAGAATCCTGTGTTAGGTGCCGCTACTCATATTCTTATCTCAATGACCATCCATTTAGATGTGGATTATTTAAATCATTAAAGAAATGACTTCCCCATGCAAAATTATTGTAAATTCATAAAGAAAAAAAAATACCACAAATAGTACAGCCCGTTTTCATAGCTGAAAAACATATCATTCTTGTGTAACGCATAAAGTTCATTTACCACACATAAATATGTACCAGTATATTGTAAGAAAACCTCGAGAATGCTAATAAGAGTACGTATAGCGTCTCTAGTGTAGCGGTTATTATGTATAGTATACCTTTTATCTTCTTGTAATTAGGTCGAGCCTTCGGGAGCCCTCCCACCCTTTTCCCACAGCGTAAACTAATAAAGCTCATCCACTGACTTCTAATGAACGTTGTAATTAGCCTTCAAAAGTGGTGTGATTTTTTTTTATAGTGTCATAGATTTCTATAAAACAAAACAAAGCTCAAGCCCTTTCTATAAAACAAAGCTCAATTAGAATATAATTAAAGATATGCACTGATCAATCGTTTTGTAGTTTATTTGTAACGATTATTCGCTATCTAGGTTATATAATATATAAAATCTTAATCTAAGCCAGTTCTTTACAGCCCCAATCTATATGTTGCATATAGCAAGGTAGGCAGACATTATTCTTGAGAGTACTTTCCGCTTTTTTCTTGTATAGTGGAGCTCAACGTCTCAACGCTTAACTTGATATCCACAACGAAGAAATGAAAATATTTATAAATAATAATTAATTCTACCAAGTGGGAATCAAACCCGAAACGGTCGCGTTACAGTCACACGTTTGTGCCCCTGCACCACAGCGGCCTCACTTCAAATATTTTTACTTCATCTCCATGGGATCATCTAAATGTATCCATCCATTTAGATGATATCTAGGTATATTTCAGTTTTATCCAAATAGAAATCGGCTTTCAGATTAATTATTAGAATTTGAAAAGGCATTAAGTAAGAAGCAGAACAAAAAAGGACATTTAGTGGTTATATCGAGGCAAAGTTGACCTGATTTCAGTGTTCGCCAGATATAGAGGTAGCTTGGGGTATGCACTCCTCTCTCGAGATGGCTATTCACTAAGTTTTTCAGGAAACGTAATTGTTACGATAGGTATTTCCTAAGTAAAATTTAAATTCAAAGTATTATATTATAAGTAAGCAAAAACTAATAATCTATTTTTAAATAAATTAATAATTTAATTTGGTTTTTTAATTGCGTATATTTTGATATTCGAAAGCACTTACATTTTGAGATGACATTCGTAAGTTAGTAGCTATATCGGCCATAGATTCCTCAGTTACCTCACGTGCTGTCCCAAATTCTCGCAGAATAAGCTGGCCATATCTCGCCCTCTTGTGTAGTGGTTGAAAGGTAAATTATTGATTTATTTTACTTTTCTATCTATTTTCTTCGCATTTGAGATATTGTTAACAAACATAAGTGAAATATATACTCTGTTTAACCATACTGAGTCAAGAAAATTATTCGAAATGTTAAACATTGCCCCGTTTGCGCAAAAAACCGGCACTGCTGCTTTTACACGTATGTATCTTTATATAAAAAAATTTAGTTATTTATTTTCAATTTTGGTTTTTTAATTTTTAGAAAGATTTAAATTTCCCCACTTAATTCTACGTATGATATACTTATACATTTAATGATTCATGTATGAGCTGCGGGTGGTATATTTCTCTCATAGTGTATTAACTTAATGTACTGATAATGAACAGGATCAAGCATTCAAAGTTTCATTGCTCGATTTAGATTGGATATAAGTCATCCACATTGAGCAGATCACGTTATTTAAAATTGCAACGGTAAACTTATTACCGGTATTTATCTAATATCTGAGACTAAACCATTTCTTATTAAAATTAGAGTAAAGTTCGTTTAAATTAATAATTAATAACATTTTATTAATCATTATTAATACGTTTGGTACCGACGTTATTATAAGGCAACGAATGCTTATATAAGAAAAGATTTAACCGATTTAAATTCGATTTTCGCTATTGTATTTTCCTATGTTTCTCTTTATTCGCTATTTATCTCTTTTATTGAAATCAAATTATGTACATTTGTTGTCATATTTTGTGTTTGACTTTTCAAAATAAATAATTTGTATGATTATTATCATAATATGATATACGGATATGAAGTTTATCAAAGTGCATCCTAGCAAACTTTAACAAAACTGACGTACATTTACACTATGTGGTAGCAAAAAGTTTAATAAATTTAGAAAAAAAATATAAAAGTAAAATTTTTATTTTTATTTAAAAATTTTCTAGTACTTATCGATACCCAATACAATCGTAATTTAATCAGTTTGAAACGTTAAAAAGACAAAGCCTCAAGAGGCTTAAGCCGACGCATAACTTTAGTCAACAATCTTTATCAGTTTCGAGGCAAAGCGGATCTCAGCTCCTTCAGCTCCTTCAGCTCCTTCAGCCCGCATAATAACTACGAATCGGTACCGATAAGGGCACAATAGCTGTAAGAAACAACAAAAGACAAAGAGTGCAGAGCTTTTAGAACAGGAGTTTCAAAAGCGTTTGGAAAGTACCAGTGTTGCTGGTAATTATTTATTTTTTGTGTCAAACATTATGTATTTAGGACTGTTTTAATACACTGTTAGGTAATTATTTAAATATTTAATCAGTAATAGGTTATATTAGGAATATATTCATTAACATATTGTATAATCGGATAACTTTATGTTCAAAAACTCTAACACTACTTTTTCACGTGTTACAGATTTAATACTTTTTTCAAAAGTACATTAAGGGCAAGTATGACAGCCGTGTTTTCCCTCACGCATCTTTTCATTCTTTAACTGAATTTAAATCATCAATTTTAAGTCTGAATATTTCAATTTTAATTCTATGATATAAAAGAAATCAAGGTTATTCCGTCAAGTAATGTCATTGGAAGTTTTTTAATGTAATATTCAATTATCAATACTAAAAAAATTCTTCAACTATTATGTTCATCAAACATTTTTTGATGAACATAATAATTTATCATGCACTCTTCAAAAAAATTATTGAATGAACCACACAATTTTTTGTAGCATCAAATACAGGATAGGTCCACTGTACTTGCCCGGGCCGTCTTGGTCATATTGATTGATTATTGTAACTGACTAATGTGATCAAAGTATAATGCAGAGAGCCCTATATGATTTTGAATGAAAATTAGCTTATTAAATCGTTATGCGTAAAACTATCTTATGTTAAATGTTTGTACTCACTAAACAGATCGGTAGTATGATGATAATATATAATAAAACGGAAGCCAGGGCTTGTTGAAAAATGACCAAATATGGTTTTCGAAATCCAGAACGAAATTTTTATATAAACACTACCTGTTAAAGCTATCTTATACAAGTAAGGAATATTTAAATAGCTGAAATGGAGGAAAAATGAGTATGCCCAGTACTTAAATAACATTACATATTTTAGTTCATAAATGTTTATCAGACTACAAGGTCAGCTGTATTTGGATGTACTTTTTAATTTTTCATGTTGAAGAACCTTAATGATTATTCAGCTTATCAAACCACTTTGAACATGACGGAGACGGCCCGGGCAAGTACAGTGGACCTATCCTGTATTTGATGCTACAAAAAATTGTGTGGTTCATTCAATAATTTTTTTGAAGAGTGCATGATAAATTATTATGTTCATCAAAAAATGTTTGATGAACATAATAGTTGAAGAATTTTTTTAGTATTGATAATTGAATATTACATTAAAAAACTTCCAATGACATTACTTGACGGAATAACCTTGATTTCTTTTATATCATAGAATTAAAATTGAAATATTCAGACTTAAAATTGATGATTTAAATTCAGTTAAAGAATGAAAAGATGCGTGAGGGAAAACACGGCTGTCATACTTGCCCTTAATGTACTTTTGAAAAAAGTATTAAATCTGTAACACGTGAAAAAGTAGTGTTAGAGTTTTTGAACATAAAGTTAAAACACTTCCAATGACATTACTTGACAGAGTTACCTTGATTTCATTTATATCATAGAATTAAAATTATAAAATTAAATTTTAAACTCAATTTGAGGCACAGAATAAACGGCGATTGAATTTCAGTTTTAGAATAAATAAGGTATAATTGATATTGTGATAGCTATAATTATGTGTGAGGGAAAACTCGGCTGTCATACTTGCCTTTAATGTACTTTTAAAAAAAGTATAATATTAAAACTGTATTTATTGTATACGTTCTAGGAACAAAACTAGGAACAAAATGTATACGTTGTTCGATGATCTAGGCCAGGGGTCGGCAAACTGCGGCTCGCGAGCCACATGCGACTCTTTGGATGTGAAACTGCGGCTCTTAGTTTCATATGCAAATATTATTTATTTTATAAAAAAAAAAACATTTAAAAATGGTTATACTTATGTTTTTATATCTTCGTTTTTATATAACACTACCTATATATGAAGAAATATATTTATTTTTTCTTATGAATAAATAGATTAATTTTTTTGTGGGCAAGAGAAAATTTTGTGGCTCTTTAAAGCTCTTGGCTCTTTTCTAAATTGTAATTTTTGGCTCTCCCGGCTCAAAAGATTGCCGACCCCTGATCTAGGCCAAGATTTTTGTTCTACAATTTCATTTTTTACGAAAATCCATTTTTTTTTCGCGATTCTTAACACATTTCTTTCTCTTTCAAACTTGTTACTCTGGACAAAGTAACATAAGTCTGACCATCTTCGAAAATTTCGTTTCCTGCATCAATAATAGTATTTTCTTTTCCTTTCGTAACGAGTCGTTTGTATTCTGAATTACATGCACGACGTTTTTCTCGAGAAATTAATACGAACAAAAATTATATTTCATATGAAATATTAATTATTTTATCGGTGGCAATTGAATCTTTAGGTCAGGGCTTCTTAAACTTTTGTCATTCACGACCCCATTTATGATTGCGAGTTTCTTAACGACCCCCCATACAAATATAAAAGAAAAATAAATTAATATTTTTTGATGATTTATTTATTAGGTAACAATATACGTATACATATGAAAATATATAGTTTTAGAATTCGTTTTGAAACATACAAAAATCTAAAATTAAAAATTGCACAAAAAATTATAAAATTTTATTTATTATAGTTTCAAAAATAAAAATGGATTCTGAACGTCTTAATTCGCTCGAATATATTCAAGTAGTTGCGTGGTAAGTATTATTGTGGCGGTCCGAGTGGGAAGTCAGCGGCGCGCGGTTTACTCAACATGTATGATACCGACAAACGCACTAACAATGTATAGCCATCAATAGTTTACTGCTGTCGGTGGAGATAACTCAAAACCTTTAAAAACGCTACAAGTCCACTGTATTCCACCAACTCTAGTGATGTTATATTTGACATTAAAATCTCTCGCGACCCCAGAATTTTGCTACGCCCCTTTTGGGGTCGCGACCCATACTTTAAGAAACCCTGCTTTAGGTTATATGGTTATTTTTTGTTTATATTCACTTTTTTTTATATGTAGAGCTGCATTTTTAAATCTTTTGTTTCTTTAGTATTAACTTACTATGCACGGTCTCACTTTAAGTCACGTACGGTTCTCAATGAACTATATCCTTCGTAGTGTCAGTTCTCTCCGTTTTCGTAGTGACAGGACTCTTTGTTTTAGTAGTGTCATTTCTCTCCGTATTCTTAGTGTTACTTCTCTCCGTTTTTTGTAGCGACAATACTCCGTTTTCGTCGTGTCACTTCTCTCACTCTCGTTTCCTTAGTAGCAAGTCACTTATCTCCGTTTTCGTTGTATCACGACACTCCGTTTTCGTATTGACAAGACTCGCCTTTTCGTAGTGTCACGATATTCCGTTTTCGTAGTGACAAGACTCGCCGTTTTCGTAGTGTCACGACATTCCGTTTTCGCAGTGTTGATGCGTTGATCTAAATGATCAAGTCCCCGCATTGCGTGAATGTATTTCCTGACCACTTCGGGGCGTTCAAGACACCAGACACCATACTCAAGACACCAGACATCAGACACCAGACACCAGACTCAAGATACCGGAAACCAGACACCGGACTCAAGACTCGAGACACCAGACACCAGACACCAGACAAGACTCTCCGTTTTCGTCGTAGTGTATAAAGTACACCAGAGGTCTCGCTGGCATAAAACGTCATATAATAATATTAAACAAATTGCCGTCACCGTCCACCGCACGCCGTACTACAATCCCGTACATCAAAAACAATATATTGGTTATATAACATACATACAACATACTAATACTAATATTTTAATCGGTTTCGCCCAAATTTGTCGTCAGAACAACATGTCCGGTTGTTTGAGAATGTCAACCTAAAGTTTAGATTGGACATCGGATGACCTTTTTGAATCTGGTTTCATTTCGTTTTGATATTAATAACTATTATAACTTATTTATAATGTTAGCATCACTGTAGGGAGATTTGTAAAAAAATTGCGCCTGCTCAAAAATAATAGCCAAGAATTATCGTCTCGCAAGAGAGAATATTATTTATTAAATATATTTGTATTATAATAACTTTATTACGAGGTACTGCTTTCACTTGAAAAGTAATGTCTTTTAGTCTTTGATTTAACAATGGCGAATAATGTTCATTATTCAACAATTTTTTCATCCAAAAAAGTATGAGGTCTACGTGAGTGTCAAGGAGTCTGGAAGAGTTTGTCATAATCATATTTCTGTGATTTTCAAATAAATCGTAATTACTGGGATCCATAATGATTTATTAATTTAACAATATATTTATTTTTGAATCTTCTTTTTTTATAAACATATATGTATTAATATATATAATAAATATATAATATATAATATAATAAATATATATGTATTTTTCTTATTATTATTTTAAAAACAATAGTTATTTTTAAATCCGAAATATATTAGTTATTACAATATTCGTTTGAAGTTGTTTTTTTTATATATGTATTAATTATGAGCTTATCGAGTATATTTTAAATATATCGACACTCGCAGTCAATCGATGCCGTGCTCAAACACAACTGATTGAAAGAAAGAGCACGCGCTATCGTCTTTACGAGGTGTAAAAGAGATGCGAAATGACAAACGGCTATCTTATCCGTGATAACTTTATCACGTGACAACTTTCACTATCAAAATAGCACTTTATTACTGAGGATTAAGGGCGTTTTTCTATTGCGTATTTACAACCTGACGTTGGCCGTGATAATTTTCTTGTAGAACACTAAACGAAATCGAATAGTTAACTTTTTTTTTCATTTGGCTATTATTAAACAATTACAGCATATTTTCAAACATGTGAATATACTTTTGTGGCGCATTTTTTCCCAGGAATCGAATGCGCTTGTCCGATTTATTCTATCATTAATAGTTTTTAAATGGGGGCAGAAAATAGTTTTCGCGCCACTCCAAAAACCCGACTTTAAAGTATATAAGGAGTGCACTATCGCGCTCCGTCTGCCATACTTGCCAGACGGAGCGCGATACCGCGCTCCTTGATTTAAATTACGTACTTTCAGCCAAAAAAAAAATAAGAAAAAAAACTTCGAAGTTGGCAACGTTGCGTAGAACTTGAAGGATGCTTTCATTCCTTTGTAAAATCTCGAATACTTAAAACTGTGAAGTGTTTCTTACGGGACTCATTTTCTAAGAAAAATTCTCGTTTCCATCTAAAAACGTTTTCCCGCTCCTTTTCAGTTATGCAGTAAGTAGTCTTTTGCATTTAAGCAACTTAGAATAGCTTCTTTTATAATTTAAATTTTAAGTATTTCGGGTATAAAAAGAAAACCTTGTAACAATTTTTTAAAATTGAATATTGATTTTATAATTACTTCGATATCTGAAAAAAATATTCAAACTGAAGGGGCTTTCGTTTTTTTTTTGGGGAAATCCCTACCGGATTCCTATTAACTTTTTTCATATTTATTAAGAAATGAAATTGATGTACTATGCAATATAGTATAATAGATTCATTTCATACACATATTTTTTTCTCATATCTCTGGTATTTTGTTAAATAGAAACACAAAAAAAATAAAATTATATTTAAATATCGATAATGTGAATTTATTAAACGTGACAACTTGTGGGTTCGATTCCCGATTAAAATATTTAATATAATAATAAAATATAATATTAAAATATAATAATAAAATTTCATTTCCTGGCTCTGGTAACGAGGCCAAGTGTGGCGTAGAGTTCCGCCACTTAACACAAAATGGAAATAAGAATTCAGTGGAAAATGGCGAACGAAAGTGTCTTAACTGTACAGAGTGTCATAGCACTGGGTTCTTATATGCGGGATACAGCGTGAAGCTAAAAAAAACAATTATCTATCAACATACTTTTTCAATATCATCATGATATCTCACTATAAAGTATCAAAGCAATACAAATATCTAGCTTACATACTGTATGTACTGTATATGTACTGTAATATACTGTATGGAGGTAGAAAATTGTAAGACTAAAGTTTTGAGAGGCGACTGTACAAATATTGTCTGTATGCGGACACTAGTTTCGTGTTCCTTTTTTGATAACAACCGCCCGCCCTGTGCGACTTTGTTTGTAACTTTCATTTCGTTTATTTTCTTCAAACGGGGAAATATACGGTATCCGCTAAGCATCCGCTACGATATATTACTAACTTTGAAATAACTTAAGTGAAATAACTTGTTCTTATTTTATTTATCTTTATTGTGCTAGCTTCAAGTGACTTTATCCATAATAAGATATTAATAATTGAGTTGAGTTTGATATAGAAGTTTAATGTTACTTAACGGAATACAAAGAGTCAATTTTTCTACCAATAATTTATAGGTGATATTTTTTAATAAAAATATACTAAGTTATAAGTAGGTACTAGTTTTAATAAGTTATAAGTAGGTAGAGTAGTGGTCAGTCGTGACACAAGCGCGCAACTGTAAGCGCGACGGGTTGTAGGTTCGATATAAATACGAGAAATCACTTTTATATTTTTCACATTTGATTTGATTTGATTTTAAAAAAATCACAATGGATCTGAGGGCATTAGTGAGGTATAATTAATCAGTTGAATTAGGGTAGTTAGGTCTCAGTATTTATTGTCTGACGTGGAGACTTGTAATATTTGGCTAACTAACGGTCAGCTTGAGTATTACAGTTTATTTAAAATTATTTATTTAGGGAAAATTCATAACTTTATTTTTCTTAGATATTTCACCGTAACATAGCTTAAAAAATCATTTTCAAGGACTTTATTGTAATAAAATCTCAACTTACATACATAATGTACACGGACTAGTGCAGCTGTGGGGTCATCGGGCATTGGGTCGGTTAGTCAGTATGGGGTCACAAGGACCCTATATATTTTTTTGTACCAATATTATTTATTTGACAAGACAATTACAAAACACTTAACTTTTAGAAGATATCTCTCTCGCACCAGCGGCTAGAAAGTAAGGAGGAGAGTTGGGCACGGTCTCCTATCAGCCCGATAAATTTATAATAATATGATGATTTTTATTAGGCATTTATTAACTGGATTTAATCGCCTGTTGTTTAAAACATTTTTTGTTTAACGATATAAGATAGTTTTAATGAGAGTTTAGATCTCTTCTCTCTTTAAGATTACAATATCGGCGCGTTATCTTCATTAGCGTTTGAATGTAATGATACTAGTTTTCTGCCCCGGGTGTCTTTTATCATTTTTTTTTTATTTTCTATTTTTATTGTCTTTATAAATAATACTTGTATTTAATTATTGTTATAGTTTAGAAACAGTTCTAGAATGTGACTAAATTTTCTCGTTTGTACAGATATTACTAAAATTCTCAACATATTGCTCCACAACCGTACGTTGACACATTTAATTGTAAGTTAGGCTTAACCCTCAGTTAGCTTGCTAATAGCTGTAGGCCAGACCACAGTAATACGAAACTATATGAGCTTTAATATTATACTAAAAGCTCCCGAAAGTTTTCGTGCATATATGAATATATATTTACAATAAAATGTTGACATTAAATGTGGTGTACAACCGCAGGCTATTTGTTAAGCAAGTTGGAATTGCCATTAATTAAGGGAAGGGATTTAGTTAATAGGCTGTATGTCACATGTCATATGACGAAACGAAGAAAACATAACAATGTATAATTAACTAATTTTCTATACTATAGAGGTTATCGTTAATTTAGTATATTTTTATGTATATTCATTAATAGGCAATATTATTAATGAAATAAGTATAATGAATTGAATTTTGTTAATGGATTCAACAATAAAATAATTTTGCATTAAGTGCAGAACTCGATTTTGACTCGATGACCAACCACCGTACAGTATTTTATCACTTTATTTGTAGGTTTTATTTCATAAACTAGTGTTTATTTCCGGACGGCGTTCACAGAATCGTTTCGGGTCGCTGGAGAAGTGTCCGGGTGCATGTTAATGGCCTCTCAACACTTACTGGAAATTCGATCGTTTTATTATGCGCCCGATGTAATCGGACGGAGGACGGACGGGGATGTGTGAACGGTTTATAATTTTGTGTGATATGTAGAAAAAAAAACGTATAGTTAGTGAGTTTTTAAATTTTACAACAAGTATAAATTGACTCGAATGAATGTTTGTCTTTGAAGTGGTTACTGGTACTATATTAAGTTTAGATTTATTTTTATTGTATATTTGGTACAATTATTATGAATGTGTACTACGAGAGATAGCCCGTCGACTGGCGGAGCTCACCGCCGAGCTTTTCCTCGTTAATTCGTTAATAAATAATAATGCATTTTTCCGAGTGGAATAGAGTGCCCCTGCACCGCGACGGCTTCAGTCACTTTACAAACAAATTAAGAGTAATAATGTGAATAATTATTGAATCACATAAATACATTTCCAACTTTTGATCGTCTTACAAATGTTTAACTGATCGGTTACTATAAAATGACAGTGACCTGATTTCTGTGTCAACGATTTGATTCCAATTGTGTTCATTACTCAAGTCAATTGTTTAACATATCAATACGGTCCGAGACGTGCGTCTACACGACCTAGTTTACGGTAAATCGTCCACTAGTAATAATCAACTTCCCGCTATATCTCGCACACTGCAGGGTAGGCAGAGGGAAACCAGTGTTAACCTAGTGTAACAATCCGTTTCCACATTCCATCAGATTCAGGAGGCATCGCTGTTGAGTGGCAGAACTCAAGGCCGCGCTTTGTCTCGACACCAGAGCGATGAATTGAAATTGTAAATAATTCATTTCCTCGAATGGGATCGAACCCACAACCAGTCGTGTTTAAAGTCACGACGACTGGTCTCACAAATCCTGAACTAAGTATTATTTATTCATATAACTTTAGTGGTGGTGGTGTTGCTCCTAAATATTTATAGAGAAGAACAACAAAAAGACAAAAGCTCTGTAATTTAAAGTTTTTCAAATTCTTACAAAGCAATCTACGCTGCGCTTGTGGGTTTCACTCTATTATATTTTCAGTTCGCAAACTTCATTGAAAACTACTTTTGTCGTCACTATTCATTAATTGAAGGCTTCACAAATTGTTAACTTTAAATTTCAAAGAATTGGTATATTTTTGACGATTTTTGACAATTCCGCAGTAAAAAACTAGTACCTTTTTAAACCGTAATTTTTTTTTTGTGAAATGACACTTTAATATGCGTTTTAATAAAATTTTGTTGATAAATAAAGATATCTTAAATCTTTATATATCAACATCTGAGATTAGTCTCCACTAACTTCACAAGTTATATTATTCACGTACGTAATTTAAAAAGTACTAAACATAAACAAGTAAATGAGCTTTAAGCTCATTTAAATGTATGATTTGATCAGATTCATTTAGCGCTTTATAGTATTTTAATTCCAATTAGGTAGAGTTAGTCTTTAAAATGATTTTGATCTTAAGATTTCAATAATTCATTATAGCTTAGAAGACGATCAAAGATAATAGATTTTAAGGAAGTTATAAAAAAAAACAGGTGAAACAGTGTAAACAAATAAGAAAAACCTAAGATAATTAATTTAAAATAAGCCAAAGACTTTTATTTCAACGATTTCACTTTAGATGACAAGTTGGTTTAAATTGCAAATTAATCAA
>JBAIZZ010000172.1:372976-407830 GCA_037355905.1 Heliconius aoede | reverse complement strand
TTTTTTTGCGAACACTCGATTAGATTAAAATGACAAGCGAAACGATTTCCGTCTAGACTACTAAACACATTTAGTTTTATTTTAAAAGTTGTTTTAAAAGTTTCTATTTTTTTTTAATGCACGTTATACTTTATGTTATCTATAGAACGAATCCACATTTGTGTTGTTGTTGCTTTTATACATTCACGTCAAAATTCGTTTAAAAAAATAGTTTAATAATTATAAAATTACCAATATTTTATAGCAGTTAAAATTTTATATATATATATATATATATATCATCCGAAGTTGAAATGAACCTCAAACTTACATTAAGAAATATAATTGTCATGTCAATCTACGCATTTCTCAGTGTCAGATTGACAGACGACAAAGACAAATGACGCTTAATTTCTTACAAAAAGGTACTACTAAAATAAGCTCTTTCCTAGTTCAACAACGAAAGAATTTTTGTTTCAACGCTTTCAATTTTTAACTTTGTTTTCAATTTTTAACATTGAGGCTGTACTGTAGAACTGTACTACTTTCAAGTCCTTGTAACGCGAAAACAGGTCACGATACTAAAAGTGCAACCAGGGTGTTTCAACAGCATTTGCGTTCCTCAACCAAAACCGTTAGAATTTGTTAACTATTATGTTGTTTATATTACACAATAAAAAAATAATAATATAGTTTTTTTTCCCAGTTTCACAGTTCATATCGCAAACGCATGTTGTGTCTTGACTCTGGGTTAGTACCTATACTGTAACCCAACCAATACCTGTATTGTAAAGTCAAGACGTGAAGATGAAAAAAATAATTTCCACACGTGGGTTTCAAACCCACCACCATCGATTACAGTCAAACGCCCTTATGTCCCGATAATCAAGGCCGAAAAAAATGCAATAGAAAATATCAAATCTCTTTTTATAATTTACAGTTACGACATCTGTTCATCTGGTACTTCACAAATACGTAAGAATAGGTATATCCACAAACGCTGTTTGCAATTCCAGCTGCAAGCTTTTTTTTTTCAAACTGGTTTCCACAAACCTTTTTAGATTGGAACGGCACAACTTTGAAAGCTATAAATGCCGTCGGGAATATCCATTTAGATTTTAATGTTGATTCTGGAAGATAGGATTATAAAACGAATGGTCCAACGAATGCGATGTGGCGACATTAAAGGTTAGATTACAAGAAATCTAATTACCGAAATATTTGCTAGAATCAATAAGACAATCACCAGTTTTGTATCACTTTTATTTTAAGCTTCACTTTTCTCATGTAATACTCTCCATACATAATGAAAAATAAGCTTTTAATATTAATTTCTTTCGAACTAAGTACCCACTTACTTCCATTATCACAAGCCCTCAGCAAAACAAAAGACATAACATATAACGAGCCACCATTGGCATGGGCAAAAATTGTTGACGAAAAGCCAAAGTAATGGCCGGCACTAATTTCTCAGCGAAGGATTTCTCTCGACCCTTTGCCATATTAACGCGGTTAAAACATGAAAACGAAATTACATCTTTTATTTCGTTCCCATTTCCATCTAATGAAAACCTTTATCAAAATAATCCTCGACCCAAGACCACTGTTACGTGAGCACCCCAGAGCATATCTGATTACAATATCCATACGTAATGTCAGGTCAAAATAGATAAATAAATGAGTATTAGATGAACCAACAGGAACTTACAACTTATAAATTTACGAAATAATTTACAAACTGATATGTTGACGTAGTAAGCCTTTTGTATAACAAATTAACTCAATCTACTCAAACTATATAATCCAGATTATCCCTTTAACTTGTTTTTCCCATGTTGAAACTGTGAAAGATGTTGAAAGATTTTCTGGGTCTTCTGTATTATATAATTATTGGAATTTGTGTCTTTGCACTGTGTCATGTATAGATGATGTGATTTTTAAGAAAAGTAACAATTCTGAAGACAAATATCGTATTTGGTTTGAATATAAAAAAGGGGCTTCTTTTTTTCCCAATAGTAGCGCCGTGAAAAGTAAGTGAAACCTTACTTGGCACGATGGATGTGCGTTTGATTATTTTAAATAATTAGCCTTGCCGTCGTTTGAAAAAGAATGCAACTTTAAATTGAAACAGCCAGTAAGAAAAGAACAGAGATATTCTATATATTATCTGTTTTTCATTTTTGTAGATTATATATTATATATTTTATAGGTTTTCATCCCTACTCCGCATATTTCGTCCGATTAAAAAGTGACTGTATAAAGAAAATAAATATATTCTAATACGTTTACGTCTATTGGACCGTATAAAAAATTTATACACAGCAAGTTTTTAATGTGTTCTTCATTTCCAACGAACCATGAACGAGATATTCAACGCGCACTACTCAAATATTCTTCTAAAATTTTTATACAACATATCATTATATTTGTAATTTAATAGAAATCCAATAAGATCACCTCTAGGATAAAAAATGGTGACGAATTCATCATCAAAAAATTTACATAAATAGTTATAGTTTCTTTCCATTAAAAAAAAAACAAAAACACTTAGAGATATTATAACGGCGATAGCGATATCTTAAACAAAAATAATTTGTTGTAAGTTAACAAGTATTGTTTTATATATTGATAAGTATATTCATATAATCCGGCATTAACAGCATCTAGTGATAAAGAGTATCAGAGTAGAGCGTAATGGTATTATCCGGATTATCCGGCAACTTGTGCCTGCAGGAGCCTCATAGCTTAAACGACTTAGTTGCACGGCATCTTTTGACGGATATTTGAGCAATTCCCTTAATCGCTCACAAAATATGATACACCTTAGATACCTTCTTAAATCTATATCTTTTTATATATATATCCGTAAATATTATGAGTACATTTTAAAGAAAATAAAACCGTCTCATGTTATCGTTTTTAATAAAGACTAACTACTTATATACTATACGTATGCGTCGATACATTGATTGTATTCTGCTGTACTGCATTCAATTCATATGAAAACTAAAAACCTTTTAAACTTGACACAAAGTGGTCGCCAACTGAGATAATTACTGGGATCCGAAAACGCCAATCAAGTGTAGCGCTTCGAGAGAATGTCAAAAGCCGTACCAAAAACCTGTGAAAAATGTAAGTGCCTTTGTCTCTCCAGCCAGTTACGTGTTAATGAATACCTGTCGATGGAGATGGTCTAAAATACTCGATGGACGTAGTCGAAATGTGCATATTGTATTTTTAGTTTTATATAGATATATATATTTATAAAGCTTCACGCTGTATCGTGCTTGTAGCAGAGTAAGCAAAGGGATCCTAGTGTTAATATATTCCACTTCCCACTTTCCGACGAATTCGAGCTTTGCCTTGACACAAGAGTGAAGACTTGAATGAAAATATTAAATATTCTATTTCCTCGATAAGGAATCGAACCCACAACCTATTGCGTTAACAGTCACACCCCTATGCCTCTGCGCCATGATTGGCCCCATTTTGTAGTGCATTGAACAAAAGAGAAAAAATATCAAACTTATAACTAAATACAGGCTAACAGGCTTTTTGTATGGGGTACAAATTGTTTGCTACTCTCGGTATAAATGGCAGGTCAAGTCTTGTCATAGATTTGATGAGATATTCACACGTGGTGTTAGACTGAGGTGGCATTCGTCTGTCAGTTGACATATTATTATATCAAAATTTGACATAATTATTAAGAAATCGTTGGCGGTAGTTTGTGCTTTTTTTACTAAAATACCAAGTAACATGTCTGTTTCTGTGTGAGGAATGGGTACCTACTAAATCCTTCAATGTGGCTATATTAGATAAAGCCACTCACGTCAACGTTAATTAATATCTTGGTAATCAAAGCTTCATTGAATCTCGACTTTGGCAGGCACTTCGCTATTATTATAAATCACTATACCTGCCGTGGAACCAAACATAATCACATTATTTAATTAATTGTGGTTTCTCAATAATTAAAGAGTAATATTTCAACAAACCCTTTACTATTTCCTTATATAATACTAATCAAAATATACGCAATATTAAGCATAATTTAACATTAATAGTTGTGTTTTCTTCAGCTTCGTAGGCAGAGAGTATATTATTATTTTTTTTTATGAGAGAGGACAAGGCAAACGAGCGTTCGGGTCACCTGATGGTAAGTGATCACCGCCGCCCACGACCCCATGCAACACCAGAGGAGCCACAGGTGCGTTGCCAGCCTTTAAGGTGGAGATGAAGGGCACCGGGGCCCGGCATTACCTAATGCGAAACGCAGTGGCAAGGGCCACTACTTCACGCCGGTTTAAAATGCCGGGGGTGGTATTAAATCCGGTCGAGTCTGCCCATGCGTATTGCCATTACTGGCGACGTGACTCTACCACACGTACTTTAGTCGCCTCTTACGACACCGACAGTACCAGGGTGATCCTATTCTAAGCCGGGACCACACGGCTGAAAAGAGGAGTATATTAAATATTTCAAGTCCTCGAGTCGGAATCGAACCCACAACATACATACTTCCTTTATGGATCTAAACCGCTAACCTATAATATAATCATAAGAAACCACGTTTAAAAATCATCAGTAGGTACACGCTTTGATTTAAAAGATAAATTATTAGATTAAAACTAGCAGCAACTAGTATGCGAGTTGTGGGTGAAGCGGAGTTACGTGCAAATTCACATTGCGTGACATTAAACGGCCCCGATACAATGCCAGTAAAATTAACCAATGGAACTGTCTCACTGAGCATTCATTATTGTTACAATTAAATATTGAGGCACAAGCGTGCGACTGTAAGCGCGATAGGTTGTGGGTTCTATTTCCAATCGAGGGTGAATTATTTAATATTATCATTTCTCCAGAAATATGTCTGTCTCCAGAATTCAGCGGAGAGTAGAGAACGGATTTAGTACTAGGTTCTCACGTTTCCTTTGCCTACCCTGATATTTGCGGTATACAGAGTAAAAAATATATATTACGTAAAAGTGTGCGTATATTTTTAGACCACGAAGGCCTAAGTTTCACAGACAAAATATTCATAGTTATAATATTAATAAATAACATCATAATTGTGAGCATTATTGTATTGCTTTCATAAAGTCCTTATAACCCCAAACGAAATTTAAATAAATTGATCTTTTCAAAGTCGCCGTGACCGTGACCTTTAGGTTGATAAACTAATACTTCCACTTGTCACCAAGGAAGGTTTTATACTAAAACTCGAACTCACCCACCACATCGGAATAAAACTTGGAAATTTATAATGGAAATCTGGAACGGTTTTCTGATGCACAAGCAAGTTACGACATCCAAGACTATGGTTTGATCGCCCCCCAGTATACCTACTCTAAAATAATCCTCTTCAGATCAGCAGATTCTTTTACAATTTTCTTTACTTAAATCGATTTTAACATCTTGAGCAAAAAGCACAAAGCGAAATTTGCCCTAAAAAAACTGGTGTAATTAATTTTTTGTTTACTCAGTAAACGCAGTTTAACAGATTTGTTTAATCCGAAAGTTAATAGCACAGGCAAATTTTAAACGCTTGGGTCTCAAAATACATTGTTTTTTTAGGTTCACGCTGTATCCCGCATATAGTATCCCGCATATTATACGGTGGGTATAGGGAACTCAGTGTTAAGATATTCCGCTCTCCACTTTCCGGCGAATTCTGGAAGCATTACGTGTCGTAGTAACTGAACGCAACGATACGTTAATATTAATAAATAATTAATCAATTTCTCGAGTGGGAATCGATCCCACAACATATCAGCCGTACAATACGACTGGCCTCAACTACAAAAGAAAACAGCAATTAATGTTTAATGACGTTGTCGCGATCTCAACAAACGACACTCTACATTGAAAGGTTCGGAGTTTTTGCAATAACACTCACTTAGAAGAGAGATTGAATGGTTTATGATGGAGACCGGAGTTACAACCCTAAGGCCGCGTACAATAGGGATGTACTCGCGGGCTCGGTTCATTATTGGAACCCGACGACTTGTCTCAGAAATCCCTTTGTCCGTCCGTCACGCGCCTCACTCCAGCCTATTGCTGTTTTAATCGCGCGAACAAGCCTTTCTCTTACATATTAATCAGATTCATCCACTTGGCAGGAAAACGTAAACCGCTTGGATTTCTCTTCAAAAAGGAATATTAAGTGTCTGATGGTGATGATAGAATTTGTATGGCAGTGTTCATTTGCAGTTCAAAGACTTATCATTACTAATATTTTATTATATTATAAGAAATTCTTCTGCTAAAGCTTCACACTGTATCCTGCACACAGCAGGGTAGGCAGGGAAATCTAGTGTTAAGACACTCGGTTTCTCACTTTCCGCCGAATTCTGGATACATTGCTTGTTGAGTGGCGGAAATCAACGCCGCCTTTGCTATGACACCAAAGGGAAGAAAATAGAAAAATAAATTTTCCCACCGAACCCACAACCAGTCGGTTTACAGTCGCCCGCTCTTGCTCCTGCGCCACAACTGACCTCAATACTGGTCTTTTACGGAAATAAATACATTATTTTTGAAATTAATAAAAGTAAAAGGTCACACACACACGTCCTGCTATAACAAAATAACTTCATGCTGCAGATGCCATATTACCAAAGAAAAATACAAAATCTTACGCGAGAATTTGTCAACGAAACAAACGAAAATTCATAATAAACGGTGGCAATAAAATAGAAGTGTCGAATTTCTCTACGTTACTTGCAAGGGAGCATAGACTGTCGTAAATAATAAACAAATATAATGAAACTCGTGTACGAGATCATATTGTAGCGTAGGGGGGTGTGTGGGGGGTGAAATACAACAAACACGCCCCTACGTGCGGCACGGAGCTATGAAATCACGCATGCTTCGTCGCTTTAAACCTACCCTGAGGCTATTGTTCTAATTTATTTACCATCTAGCGTAGCATCGTTTTTTTTTTTTTCTTAAGCAACCCCCATTGTCCTCCAAGACTTTGTTTCAATATATTTTCTTAATGCTTATCGAAAATCTTTAAAATTTTTGTACAACATAAAAAAACGATTTATGTATATAATATATTATTATTACAATGGAATATTTAAAATTATGAATAAAAATTAAACTCTGAAAATAAAATAGGTCTTTATAAAGTACAAAAGAAACCTCAGAAAGAAACGCCTTTCTTGGCGGTTAATTAAAATGGACATTTTGTATAACTAGTATGGTAATTTTTAAGCTAATTATTTTATTGATTATACTTTTTGAGAGATTTTTTTAGTCTTAATTTATTAATAGAAATTAAAAAATGATGCATTGGTTTCATTATGAAATTTGGCAAATATATACAAAGATTAAATGACAATGCAATATACGGTGCCATCGAGCTGTCCTGACGATAAAATATGGAGATGCTGATCGGGCCTCCGACTGCTCCCAGTAAATATATCGAATCTGTGACCGCCAATTTGTCTTAACGTATAAGGCGTGTTTTTACACTTTTAAACTATAATAACGTTTATATCTGAATAAATAACAAATAAATACATTATTAAATACAAGAGCTTTCCTAAGGTCAAGGTTATTGAAACCAACACGATTCTAAAACTGTAATGTCATGCTATGAAATTACCAGGTATTTGAAACGCAAGGTATAAATTACCTTTGTAATGTATTTAATAAAGAAAAATATTTTATTTTTCATTAGGTTTTAAGCTTTCAGTTAAAAAAGGGCGAGTTTTATGAATATTGCGAGTTCAGCCAAAATTCTATTCATTAAATATTTATCTCGTGAACAAAGTATATAAATCAAAATCGAAAACACTTCTTGTAATAATCAATACTACAAGGCATTTTCAGATTAAAATATTAACAAAATCGCTAATATGTATTCAAAACAGCCCAACACAAGAATAACGTATAAATTATTATATAAATGATTTGCATACGCGGAGAGCTACTTAAAAATACCTTCAGCCGCCTGTGACCGACGTACTCGTATGTCATTATGACGAGGTAGGCACCGGAAGAGAGATGCGTGACGTCTTTCTGAAGGTACCATGGAACGTGACCTGGTGACGAATGAAGAGATCCGAGTACATCTACTCTACAATAAAGTTATATTATATTGTATGTGATAGGAAATGGTCCTGGTGGTCTTTTTTTGTTTATTATCTAATATATATATAATATATATGTGTGTATATATATATATGTAAAAGGAGATGTTCTCATTGACTGAAGTAAGACGCACGCAGAATCGTAACCGCGCGTTTAGGTACACTTTACGAATGCGGCAAAGAGCATTTCGATAGCGAAAACTAAGATTTAAACCTGTCTAACGTGGCTATTTTTTATTATATATAGGTGTATTTATTTGATATAGAATCCTGAACCTAAAGTAAACTAAACAAAATGATTCCAAAATTACATTTAATTACAATTAAGTTAATAACTTTATGTTTCCAGCGTTATATCACAAGCAACAAAACGAGTTCCGATTGAAGAGCGATAAGACATTAATAATCTTTGATCGTAAAATGTATTGGACCTTATAAATCTTGTAATTAAATGTTACTTTCAACTGTTTAATTGTTTTATATAACGGTGCGTTTCTATTTACGGCACAACTATAAACCGAATGTAAATAAAAAAGCTCCGTGTTAAATATCAGAAGCGGTAATAATAGCCGAGTCGGTATAGACTAGTATCTAATTTTGTTTACACATTATTCTAAGAATTTATAAAACTTAATACATGTTTGCCAATATTATTACAGATATAATAATTATAGCATAATATATATATATATATATATATATATATATATATATTTTACTAGCCTGAAATCTGCGTAATATTTAGGAATTAAGAATTATATAAATATAGATTATAGATTGACTTTTAAAAGTACCCGCCACCAGTAACTAAGTAAATATATTTATAATTTAATTGTGTTTTTAAGACGGCAGGTGTTACTTTTTTTTCCAATAGGCTGTTATAGAAAATCATAAGAAAACCAGTAATAAAGCTTATTTAGCTGAATTTCCCGTTCTGTTCTACATAAAAAGAATGGAATAGGCCAGTTGTGGCGCAAAGGCACAAGCGTGTGACTGTGAGGAAATTAAATACTTAATATTTTCATGTCTTCACTCTAATGTCGAGGCAAATGGTTGCCACCATTAACTTCCGCTATTCAGTGCATCTAAGATTCAGCGGAAAACGGGAAGCGGAGTGTCTTAACATTAGGCTCCCTCTGCCTACCTTGCTACGTGCGGGATACAGCGTGATAAAATGAAAAAAAAAAAAAAGAAATATTAAATAAGGATATTAAATAACAGTGTACCGTCCAGCACACCCATAGGACATTAAGTCTTTTATAGCTCAAAGTGCAAATTTGGAGAGCAATCCGTATCAATTGGGGGGAGGGGAGGGGGTGGGGGGGCGCTCAATTGCTTTAATTTAGCTTTTGTTTCAATTCAGTGTTTATTGGGGGGAGCGTTCAGTAAAGAATTTACTTTGAACGGAATATAACTGATAATATTCATTTTCAATTATTTTGTGAAGGTTTTGCATTTCTAGCTCTATCAAAAGGAAATTAAATATTTCTGTAGTCAGAACGAAATCGAATATGGATTTAAACATTCATAAAATTCTCAGAGACTTTTTAACGCTCTATCTCACATATGGCAGGGTGGGCAAAGGGAACCTAGTGTTAAGATCTTTACAATTGCGCCTTGAGTGCAGGAACACATGCCGCGCAATGCCTCGACACCAGTGCAATGAACGTTTTAGTAATATGTTACACTTTAATTTAATTAATAAATTAATATCAAAATACAAAAAGACGCCGTCGTGGCGCAGGCACAAGCGTGTGATTGTAACGCAACGGTTGTTGGTTTGATTCCCATTCGAGGGAATGAATTATTATCTATTATTATTTTCATTTCCTCGCTCTGGCAATAAGGCTAGCCCCTGGTGTTGAGTTCCAACATTCAACACGCAATTCCTCGGACTGTCACAACACTATATTCCCTCTGCATATCCTGCTGTATGCGGGATAAAGCGTGTTTTTATTTCTCAGCAACATTTGTAAGCAATCGCAACTTAAGATCAAAGAAATGAAGCACAATAGATGCTATTATTCAATCACAACGTCGTTATTACACCAATCATGTATTGAACGTGTCTGTTATATAGAATCCTGTTATTTATCTTGTTAACCTCCGACATTGACTTAATTTGTGCCATTAATTGGGTGAACGAGTGGCTTATATAATTGCATATATAGATAAACCTACTGGTTTAAGTTAGATAGTGTAGATCTCTCTTTAAATATTCATTAATTTTTATGATAAGTATGTCGGATATGATATCATAGTACAGTAGTTTGAAAGTTTGTGGTTAGACGAGGATCGTGAGTTCGAAGCCTGTTTGTGATGATATCTCTATTTATTAATCCGCTGCAGTTTGAGTTATGAGTGAAGTCAGTATAATACTTAATAGTAATATTTTAAATAAATACATATGAAATATTTTGTTCCATTTTTTTTTTGATTATATAGCCAAACATGACACTCCGTTCCCCATTTTCCGCTGAATTCTGGAATAAGTTACCAATAGTTCTAAAATTGTTGGTAACTTATTAAAAAAAATAAAGTAATTAACCAGAATACTCAAGTGTGAACCATATCTGTCCCGCTAGGTTTTAATTTTGGGCTAAAAGTCAAGACGTCCTGCGAAAATTGAGACGTCTGGCACAACATGCATGTAAAAAAATTAATATCCGTCCACTAAGAAGAATAAATCTTATAAAATTATTTATAAACATAAATTTGTAAAGAAAAATAAAAAAAAACAATCGTCACCAATTCGAGAATTGCCTCTTAATAAGAATGCGTAGGCATTCGCCGTTTCATCGTAATATTGCTTGTTATGATAATGAGGTGCGTCTGTCTGTATCGGCGTCGCTTCTTCAATCCGTGGGAAAACAATGCTGTACGTGGAGGCACCCCGGTGCACGGTCTCATTTGAGAACTGGCTTCTCTCATGTCCCAATTTTCCTCTTTAAACTACTTTGTGTCAACAACTGAGAAATATAAATCTTATATTTATTCGATAAAACTTGGTCTTTTTATCAGCTTCACACTATGAATCGGATATTTTTACAGATTTTGACAGAGAGAATCTAGTGTTAAGACACGGATTGTCTTAACACTAGGTTCTCTCTGCCGCACTTTCCGCCGAATTTTCGAGGCTCAACAAATTAGATTAGGGAAACGTTTAAATTTAACAAGAAAATACTTTCTTTAGAATATATGCATTGAAAATCTTATATTAAGTAGATGCCTCCTATAATAATATTCTTTTGAAAGGCGACATTACCTATAAATAGTGTCAATGACACACTGATATTTTTTGCACATTTTTAAAATAGCCCGAACATTGGCAGCACGTTGACAACTGAATTACACTTTGTCGTATCTGTATATTGAGAAGACAAATTTAAATAGAAGCAAAAAAATTGCAGTCATTTTTTTACATTTAATATGAGCAGGTTCTCGATCGATCGATACTAAAATGAAAAATTTAAGACTATATTAAAGAAGATATATTTTGAGGCTGGTCGTGGCGCAGTGGTACAAATTGTGCTGCATAATCGTCTGGTTGCGGGTTCGATTCCCACTCGAGGAAAGAAAATATTTATTTATGTTTTCATTTCTTCGCTCTGGTGAAGTCAGCCGTGTGGTCCCGGCTTAGAATAGGATCACCCTGGTACTGTCGGTGTCGTAAGAGGCGACTAAAGTACGTGTGGTAGAGTCACGTCGCCAGTAATGGCAACACGCATGGGCAGACTCGACCGGATTTAATACCACCCCCGGCATTTTAAACCGGCGGGAAGTAGTGGCCCTTGCCACTGCGTTTCGCATTAGGTAATGCCGGAACCCGGTGCCCTTCATCTCCACCTTAAAGACCGGCAACGCACCTGTAGCTCCTCTGGTGTTTCAGGGGTCAAAAAAAAAAAAAATTTATATAATAATCCAATACAACATATATTAGTATCAATCCTTTCATTTCATTGATCTGTAAGTTGAAGTGGAATAAGAAGCTGTAATAAAAAGTCCTTGACACGTTAGAATTTCCGTATTAAAAAGAAATGAATGTACATAATACACGCGATCACTATATACCTACATATTTTAGCGTTACGCTACATCCCGCACACAGCAGGGTAGGCAGGGGAAAAATAATCGTCAATCAGTCGTTTCACATTTTACATTGAATTCAGGAGGCATTGCGTGTTGAGTGACGGAACTCAACGCTGCGTTTTACCTCGACAACAGAAATATTAAATATTTGATTTCCTCGAATGGGAATCGTATCCACGACGTGTGGCGTTTACACACACTTTGTGACGATGGCGGTTAATCACGGTATACCTACACAAATGTATATGGAATCGATGCGAATAGCTAAGTAATGTGGATGCAAATTATTCATAAATATAAAAAAATACTATCATTTCATTACGGGTAGACAGAGGGAACCTGGGCACCTGGTGTTGAGAAATTGCGTTCCCATTAACACACTGATATTAATGGTAGATTTTCCATGATCCATTATGAAGCGTATTAGAAATTATAAGACTGAAGTGTAAGAGACCTGGAACATATTACAACAATATTATTAAAATCTTTTTTTTTAGACTATTATAACATAAAACTAATGTGTCAAGTCATAATTCTATATAACTTTTGCTTTATACCTCCACGCGATTTTGAAATAAATGGGTCTTGACAGACAGACATACAGACAGACGCACGACAAAGTGAACCTATAAGGATTTCGTGTTTTTCTTCAGAGGTACGGAACCTTAAACAGTGATATACTGAGCACTTTTCTCGACCAGTGCACTTCACCGTTCAATGAGTATCTAAATTAATCAAGTGGAACGTTCCGATTTGTCTCGAGGACTTGCGGGGGACTGTAAGCCATATACACAGAGAAATACAAATTTTCTTGTCTTTACATTGTTAAATCTGTTGTTATTTTATTTTTATTTACGATGACGGATAAAAAAAATTGTAGTGTAATTATTTTTTTTAAATAATTTGTAGTCTGCAGTCCTATACTAGGAGAACTCGGTTGACCCCCGAAAACACAGCATCAAACAAGACAAGTCAACACTAAAAATAAATCTCAATTCTTCAAATCACTATAAAGGCGTCCTTACTTTGCTAGAAAATCACGAGTAATTCGTCAAAGACGACTTCCCATTAAATAAACGCGTGTCGGGGAAGGTGATACATGGGTGTGATAAAACAAAAAGTGGTTCACATTGTCGTTGGAAGGCGGCGTTGGGAGCCCGCACAATGGCAGCCCACTAAGTACGGTCCGGCTCTTTCATGCTGAAACGAATTTTCCTGAGTTGCCATAATAAGCATCCGCGGTCGAACAAAGGCTACCGTTCCGTTTCGAGCAGTGAAAATATTATATTATCTGAATTACGCATATCGAAAACAAAACTTCTATGTAGAGTTTAAAATTGTTGTATGTATTTATTTAGTAAACTTTCAGGGCAAAGGTGGAACGCTATTAATATATATCTATGATAACAGATTCAGTCTGAATTTCTTTTTATTACACATTTTTTTTTGTTAAAATAAAGATTTTTATATCCCGCACATAACATCAGGTAGATGGAACCTAGTTCCTTTTTTCGTTCCTAGACAAGCGATGAAATGAAATATTTAATATTTTCATTTCCTCGAATGGGAATCAAATCGACAATCTGTCACATTTATAAAGGCATATAATAAAATACCTATCATAACGCTGTCCACATTGACACAAAAAATACTATAATAATATATACTCTGTCTACCCGTATGTCAAGATAAAAAAAAGTAGAATCGAATCAAAGTATTTTACCAATACGTTACCTCTCCCAACTCTATTATAGCTATGCCAGGAGTTGTATTTTCAATTTCTGCTACGAAAGATGTTTGTAGTACGAAAATTAGCTCGAGCTGAAGCTGAATTCTCTAATTATATTCTTGCAAACTGGAATTCAAATAAAAACATAATTGGTAAAACCGAAAACCAATCTACTTCAAGTCTAGATTGTGAAAGACTTTTTACCTTAAATCTCATTAAATTGCGCAGATATACAGAAGCAACAAGAGAAAATGTATTGATTTCAACGTATACTCTACAAATACTGAATAGAATAAAATTTATTATCATTTATAATTTTTAATAACATATTTAGATAGGTAGTGGCGCAGATTTGAAACGCGATGGTCATGGATTCGACTCTAGTTTCATTTCACATATGTTTACATTTAAAAATATTTTACTTTTCCCGGTCTTGTAAACACAAAGTCGTTTGTTCTCTCTAATGTTATTAAATTGGGCGAAAAATTGAGAAGTTATGCCTTTATGTATTCTTCCACATATTTTAGGGGATAGATTTGATATTGTAATTATACAAAAAATCGCTTTAGAACATTATTTCTGTTCGACATTTAATAAATATATAATATTTAATAAATATGTATATAAATTGATATGAGCTCGCTACAAAGTTTGTTCGATTTTAATTAATATTACGATGTGATTTCACATTGACCCAAATTTCAGGGTAAAAGTTATATATATGGTGATTAGAATGAGGTATCAGGTTACTTCTACCTACCTTACTGTGCGCTACATACAGCGTGAAGCTAAATAAAGAAAAGAAAAGCATATATTTTTATGCAGATATTTAATTATGAAAAGAAATCATTTAGTAAAAACTTAACAAGAGCCTTCACAACGTAAGAATATATATATAAAAATTTATAAAACATAATTTTTCATGTAAAAACTAGCCAGCCAGGGATTTCGCACGGGGTCAAAGAGGTGTTGACACTGATGACGCGGGCAAATGAGCGACATTATTTCTGTAGGCAGCGTCGTTATCGCGTCCCCGGAGATCTTATTCCCTACTCACTAGACAGTGCGACGTTGGATTTCATATTTACTGTACATACTTTATATAGGATAAGCTGTAGTTTTGAAAAGGGAGCATCGTTTAAATAATATTAATGTATCATAATAGACTTAATGATTTATGTTACTTCGATACTAGAATATGTCATTTTTTTTTTCCGGACATTATTTATAAAAATACACATTTTCGACTCAAGCGTGCGTGTTGTGGAGTCGATTCCCACCCGGGAGAATAAAATATTTATTATATTTATATTCTCGCTCTGGTCCGCCATCCAACACGCAATGTCTCAATAATTATATGGAAAGTGGGAAACGGAGTGTCTTAACAACGAGGTTCCCTCTGCCTACCCTGCTGTGTGCAGGTTACAGCGTGAATCTGAAAAAAAAAAGTTATAATAATATACTATAACCAAGACTGTATTAGAGTATCGTTTATTTGTCATTCATTATATCTCTTATATAGGTAGATTTCACAATTAATAAATTTCAATCAAGATGTACCGATAGGTTATAAAAGCAAATATTTTTTTAGTTCAAAGCGAATACAACTAAAAATAACAGTAGGCTCTGTATTGAGTATCTTGACATATATTTCAACGATGTTTCAATATAAGCCATATAATTTTTTTATAGCTTCACACTGTACACCGCACAGTAGGTAGGTATAAGGAAGCTAGAGTTAAAACACTCCGTTCCCCATTATCCACTAAATTCTAGAGGCATGGAGTATAGAGTGGTGGTGGTGGTGGCGATACCAAAACAAAGAAATGGATATATAACAAATATGTAATTTCTTCGACTGGGAATCAAACCAACAAACTGTCGCATACACAGCCAAAAGCTTGAATCCCTGGCTGAACGACTGGCCTAATAATAATAATAAAAATATATAGTTCACCTAAGTTCAATCAGAATGAAACACAGCCGGCGCGCGCGTGTACTTAGATCAAACAATCGTACAAACCCTGCTTTAGGAAAACAAACGAGTAAAAAACGCTTAGGGCTGCGATGTGTTTGCACGAGCCTCATTAACTCTTCGTTTAAACTTCCATAAGCTTTCTAAATTAAAAATTATCTAGAAAATTTCCACTTTATACTCTTTCGGTTGTAGGTTGTGTAAAAAAGAATTGCAAATGTTACAAAAGATTATATTAAATTTGAAATTTTGAATTATATTTGCATTAAGATAAAATGTTATAATTAGTTAGGTAAATTATGATAAAATTACGTCTTGTAAATTACAATCGTTTCATAAATCTAAATCTTTTAAACCAACAATTTTTTTAAATTAATATATATAATATTTTTATTTTATTTTTCTCTTAAAATTAATGTTATATTCAAGTAATTTATATATAATTTATTTAAAGTAAAATAATCTTCTAAACAATATAATATATAAAAATATATAATTATACAAACTAAGAGAAAAAGATTAAAATGGCCATAATCTCGCATCCCTTCTGCAGTTCCCATTAACTATTAGACGAAAAACAGACAACCCTATTTAGACCCGCTGTCAACACCATGTGCTTCCATCCTCAACCAAAACAATTACATCACTAGCAACCCGCTCACACGCGCCAAGCTTTAGCTTCAGCTTTTTGTATTAATATAGATTAATCATAAAACTAATATCTGGACTTTATCTCTGGATATATTTTTATAACTATATAAAAATGAACTTATTTTTTTGTCTTTGAATTAATATTTAAAATAATCAAATGTCCTCTACCATAAATTAAAAAAAAAAATTAAAATAATAAGACAGGTAGAATTTGTTATAACATGGATAATACCATTTTTAATTTACTAGCCACCGTTTGTGGCTTCGTCCGCATGTACTATACAATTATTAATTAATAAAATCAGTTTCAGAGACTAGCGTGATCAAACGCAGACAAAGAGACGAACCGACAAACAAAAATAAAATCAAATCATAGTTGATCATCATCAAAAGAATGATTTTAAAAAAGATTCATATGAAATAATAGGTTTTCTCTTCTACAGAGAGCGATGAATTATCATTGAGTTTTATCATATGTACAGAATAAAGTTTCTCAGTTAAATATAGTTTAATTTGAAATAACCATAACTAAATATTAAATAAAGTCAACAAGCGGCACTCGATACTTTTTCAAGCGTTGAGTATATATTTGAGCCGCCTACTGCCGATACTTGTGTCGGAAAAGCAAACGACGCTGTATAGATAGATATCCACAGCATAGTCAATTGATTCAGGCGGTACGCTTGAACGTTTCATTGAACCGGACAGATGGCTGTGTCGGGGAATGTCCAGACCGGGCGCAAAGTCAACTAATTAATCTCTTACGTAAAGGATACTGGCCAATTTACTTGTGTAGTCTAACGAAGACTGTAGATGACACTAGATAGACGAACAATATCCTACAGTTTTCATATTATTTTATAGGAGATAGGAAAAAATGAAAAATTATTTACATTACAATTCCTATATTTTTGTAAAATAAATATCATAGTAATAAATTTAGTAGCACCAGCAAACCAGGTACCAGGTACAGGATACTGGCCAAATATCTTGTATAATCTTCTATATACCAGTATTACACTGGCTCCGAAATTTGATAAGAGAAAGCAAAAAAAATCATATTATTTATATTACAATCCACATTTCATTCAAAATGAACGACCTAGTGTAGTAGGAACAGCAAATTCAAAAGATTAATGGTTAAAAAAAACAAAAAGAAACACAATAGAACGGTACAACAAGCCGCCGTCGACAAGTTCATGACCGCCCTGCCATTCATCAGAACTGAATCATCTACTGTATTGGCGCGCAAGATAACGTTAGTCTGTGACTTTCAAAGCTCGCACTACATTATCTACAATATGTTCGCAAGTTTGACGAAATTATTGTTAATTCTTTTTTGGGAAATTTTATAGATCTGTAGTAGCTCTCCATAAAATATACTACTGTATGTGTATTATGTAATGTACGTATCATCAAACATGTGCTTCAGGGTGAACAAAAATAGTGATAAATCACTTTCTATATCCCTTTCAACCTGTTTGGACACATATCATACCAAAGATGAAAGAAATTTGCGTCATATTCACTTAGGTGGGAAATGAAAGAATAAACGTGTGTAGAATCGAATAATCACATATCTCATATATAGAGTATATTTTCGGTAAACAATAATTAAAAAAGTCAAAATTACATTTTTGATTAATAAGGTAACAAATATAATTGGAAATGAATACCATAAAAGATAATTGATTAAAAAAAACAACACGAAGCTCGTATCCTTTATATCAAGTTTTGTTCTCGGGACATGCAACAAAAAACAGTCAAAGCTGACGTGACAAACTGTCGAATTCGCGTAGTCCGACCGCCGTCGACCAAGTGGGGGTGAATTGTAGAATGGCTTGCAGGGGCAATCCTTGCAGTTTGCAATCTATTCAAAACTCGGCAAGCTTTTAGATTTATATCGCAGACGGATCGGCGCGGAACGTAAATTGTCTATATATATTGAAACAATGTTTCGATATCGTTCCATCGCTACCATTCAACAAAAAAAAAATGGAGAATTCAAAAATATTATTATTTACTATACCTCCGTTGTAAGAAGGATACTTCCTGAGGGAATTCCAAAAAATAATATAGATTGATTTCATAGTCTCAGAAATGTCGTATAAAAATTCGTGTCACGTAACGCAATAAGGAATTGGAATGGAAAGAAAAATATGAACTTGGGACATATAATAGCTTTATCGAGTGTCACGTGTATTGATATCATACCTGAGGGTATGACAACCTTCTTCCTCCTACTTGGCGTTGGCCAGAGCCTGCTTCAACTTACTCCACTTTGCACGGTCTTTAAAGTCCTCGGGGGTTAGACCATTGGCATTGGCGCTTCTCTGGGTACCCGCAAGATCTCTCTCCAGGAGCAGACAGCAAGACACTTGCATACAACATATCACAGACTCCAAGACAACCTCGATCGAATGTGTTATCATAGTATAGCAAACGTTACAATTAATGTTCGAATGGGAAAACTAGACAATGCGTCTCTGAGTGCGCCCATTAGCTGAGCAATTAGTGCATTTGTCGTTAATTTATTGTGGAAGCACGTCAACGGCAAACGGAGAAATGGCCGAACTAAATCATTCGGCGCTCTCCAACAGCGTTGGATTTGCCCCTTAGTTTCAATATATCAATTGAGCGGAACGAAATATAAGGATGTACCTATTTGTATCGGATACATCCTCTGTGCGCGACGGTTTACCTAATACTCTAACATTTGATATAATTTCCGCTAGAGCAGAGTGCATTCACACTAGACTGGTATCGTCGGCGTAGAGTGTAAACCTCCAAACAGCCTATTAAGGTAATTATCAGGAGAGATTGTTTTGAATGAACTACTATATGAAATAAAATAAAGGCTAAAATAAAAATGTACATAAGGAAAAAACACAAAATAGGCCTAGCAGGTTTACACTCTGCTCATTCATGTGGAATACACATGAAAAATGCAAGAGGTTGTTTGAATATCTGAAATACGTTTGCCAGTTACCAATTACTGAGATTACGTAAACATAGATATGATGATTCTTCCTTTTATACGGCAGCTCTAATTAGCAAATATTTTCGTAGTACATTATTAATGGGTATGTTGAGGCTGCCGTGGCCCAGTGGCACAAGCGAGTGACTGTAACGCGACGATTCTGGGTTCGATTCTTATTCGAGGAAATGAATTATGATTCATTAAAATGTCCATTTCTACTCTCCAGCACCAAGGTAAAAGTGCGTCGTTGATAATGCCACGCCAAGAAAATTTTTCAGAAAGTGGGGAACGGAGTGTCTCAACACTGATTCGCTCTGAAGCTGAAAAAAAAAATGTCTCAACAGAGAATTTCAATAACAAGCTTCACAGAATGTGCAAGTCACACGGGAGGCCAGCGAAAATAATTTGTCAAGAAGTTGACTGTAACGCAATTTACAGGCACACCATAAATCCTAATTAAAAAGCTCCCGAGGGCTGTATTTCAATCAATTATTCCATTGTTTTGAAACGGAATACTTAACGAGTAGCAGTGTATGGTAATTTAATTTACATTTTGAAATGCAATATATTTAGTTATTTAGTCTTTTTTAGTAAGATTAAACGAAGCAACGTTATGGAAGTATCCAAAGATAACGATAACGATATATCTAATCAACATCAGTAATCTCGGTATCAAATGTGAGCCAATTAGTATAAATTTCCTAACAATTTCGTTTTACCACACCAATTAGGTGTACAATAAAATCTAAATACGGTGTCATTATTTTATATTGACTTTTATTTGATGATTGAATAAATTAAGAGCTTTCTACTCTTCAGACAGAAGAGGTGGTACGTGACCAGCTCTCACATCTGTTGTAAAATATGAAGAAAGTGTACTTTTAAATTAAATTACTTATAAGCACTAGGGAAAAACCCTAAAGTCCTCTCAAAACATAATTAATTATATTAGAAAAAGGAGGATAACGACAATTTTTTATCAATTCTGACCATATTTCATTCTGACATTCTTAATCAACACCTACACTTTCCCTATCTTAATTAATCCAATATACTTATAGTAGTCGTAGTACCTGCTAGTTTAACATGAGATAAAACGAAGTGGATATTGACTGCAAACAGATAAGCTGTGGGACGTACGACAGATCCTACGCTAGGAGCTAAGGACGGGAGACTGTTAACAAACTTGCATAGCTGCTTTTTACTATATATCTACATAAGGTGTTCGACAAATAACATGGTTGATTCGATAAAGTCTAACGATACGTCTAATTATTTCAAGTCTAATAAAGGAGACGAGCCCGCAGTCTCAGGTTATAGAAAGGGTAATAATAATATCGAATTTTATTTTACATATGTTATTGTAAGTGTTTGTTTACCGGTACTTTGATAAGTATTGCGTCTATTTCTACTACTATACTATCATACTTATTATCATAATACTAGACTATCACATTTATTATTATCATTACTGTCATATTGATTTTTACTATTTTTGGAAATGCTACACCGACAAATTAATTATTACTAAGGCAAAATATGTATGTATATAAAACATTAAAATTATAATTTAAAAAATGTTATCCGTTTTATGACATAGCTATTAATTTAAAAATTTCAGTGTTTACTTTTGCGAATTTCATGCAAAATACGGTATAAAAAATATATTTTGATTGCGTTAATTTAAAAGCTTTTATTCAATGTACAACCTGGATATATATATATATATATATATATATATATATATATTAATTTCAGCTTGACATCTCCACGCGATCTTGAAATAAATGACAGACAGACAAAGTGTGAAGGGTGACAACGATTCCATATTTTTTCTTTTAGATACAGAATCGTAAAAACCAAAAACAAGTATTGTTAGAACCACTGATTTTATTAATATGAATTAAAAATCGATTCAGACCCCATTCTCAGACCAGCTCGATGTTTCATGGTATCATACTATTGTATTGTTACCAGATCTTAATATGATTTAAGTTTCCTGATGATTAAAGAATCATGAAGTATATTTTTAATTGCATTACATAGACAGTTAGTTACAGATCGATGTTCTAAATTAATGTTAAAAAAAGATTAATTTCCTTACACTAAGTGACATTTAACATCCCTAAATAAGAGTTTATATTCGGGAGCAAGAAAAAAGACGGTATCCCACAATAATTTACAATGACGATCATCACTGACAAGACGATACATTAATTGCTTACGTATGTAACAGACATGTGTATTTATTTTGTTTAATGTGTGGGTTAACCATTTTTACTTGTATTGGCCTCTATAGGTCGGTTACTCGTCTTATCTAATAGTAATTGAATTACTTTACGCCACTCAGCTGCTTTTATATTTAAATGTATGCTATATCGCTGTTATAAAGAGTGTCATTCAGTATTTTGTTGGAAACGAAATCCTAATCAGAAGAGGAAATATAAAATAAATATGTAAATTTTAATTAATATTTCAAAGTTATAATTATTATATAGATTAGAGTTCATAAAAAATTGTTAGTCTAGTTCCAGGTACATATTAATGAAAGGCCATAGCAAATTGCATAATAAATAGATAAATTATAATTCTGTATGAAAAAGCAAAAAATTACATATTAATTATACAATAAAATTATATATAAAAAATGCATAACATTTAGGTATTAAAATTTGAAAATTAACTATACATAAAGTTTTTTTCTTTTCAAGCCGTGGCTTCGATCCTTGTTCGCGAAATGAAATATTTTATTTTACTAAAAATTAAAAAAATCTTCAAATATATCGAATAAATATATAAATAAAATAATAATATACCGAAGACGAGGACTAGGCCAGTCGTAGAGCACAAGCTTGTGACTGTAAACGCGACACGTTGAGGGTTCAACTAGAGGAAATTACAAATTTTAATATTTTCCTTTCTTCGTTCTGATTTCGCGGATTTGAATCCCGCCATTCAACACACAATGCGTCCAAAATAAGTAGAACATACGTGATACTGCGTCACTGAAAAAAAAAACTATAAACTATTGCTACGTAACTGCGTAAACAAAACAAACCATTAAAATGTAATCGCTTACACAATAAGTAAAAATGATGATAAAAAAACGTCACAATAATAAGCTTTTTGTTATATAATTGTGCAAGATGGTCGATGTGAGTATTTTCCACAGGTCACCGACCGATTAATTTACTCGATAGTTCTAGTTTCTCGTTTATCATAACTAATAAAGATATTCTGTTGTTCAGCGTTCAACGGTGATGTTGGTAACAAAGACCTCTATGTATATTACAATTATTATATAATGCAAAGAGTGTTGTTCATATTCATGAATGAAAGCTATTTATTGTGCTAATACAACCGTTAGCTTTAAGCTTATGATAATGGGTTTGATAATATATATTTTAAGGAAACGTGTGAAATAAAAAATTAAATATTTAATATTTTAACTGGGCAAATATTTAGATATATATATCATTTATGAACTGATGGAAATAAAATAAATACTAAATGTTACGATATAAAATGCTCCCAATTACATTTTTTACCTTATTTCTTCCATGTCACAGATACCTGATAAATTTTATTGTAAAAACGATGTTATTGTATGTACAGTAGTTAAATGTCTGCAGAATACTCAGCTTTCATCTATGGTATATTAAATTGGTGCCGAATCTTGTAAAAGAAAAAACTGAAAAAAACCAATCATTAAAAGAAATTCCATTTAAAAGGAACCTGTGGTACGTCTTCGCATTGTTTCCAAGAAGCATTTCCTACATTTATATTTTTATATAAAAGAGACACCGACAATAACGCAGTTATTAAAAACAGACTGAAATATTAAAACTCATCAATACTAAAAGCTTTTGCTGCATAAAAAAATATGTATAACTCTCATACGATTACACAGCTAAATTGTCAATTTAATTTTTTTTTTACTACAAAAATTCCACCGTGTCATAATTTGTATTTTAATACTGTGTCATAATTCTTCTCACACTGCCACTGTGTCATAATTCCTGTTTTAATACTTCACATACAATCAATTTTAATTTACGAATATTGTGCTCTAACAATTTCGTTTGCGTCAAATCCAACGGGATTGGAGGCGAAATCGGAAATGACTTTTTTTTTGCGAGAACGCTACCTCACTTTACTTTATCGAATGTACCGACAGCGTTCGGTTTTTGCGAGTTTAGAAGATAATAAATTATTTTACTTTAACAGTATTGGGTTTAAATACTCACATATTAAGTGTACAGTAAAATATTGTGTAGTTTTTTAATAGTTACATTTATATATGATGGTAAAATTTTAAGAAACAATTTTGCCAAAGCTAACAACAGTTGTTCTAATTACAAGTATATTCTTTGCAAAAATAATAAAATATAAATAGCCTCATGCATACATTTCTACATTTCATAAACAAAAAAAAACTAATACACTCAAAAGATACACGTGGAAATCAGTAAAACAGACAGGCGTGACATCAAACCGTATAAATTGTAGCGAAAATGTCAAAAGCAAACGGCGCTAAGTGCGGCGCGGTGACAGACGCTGATTAATCCTTGGCGAGGAATTAAAAGCGAATAAGATACATTTAGCTTTTTTGTTATTACAAGGTACGAGTGTACGCATAATTATAGATATATTTTTTTATTTCGGTTTTCATTTATCTGTTCGTGTTATAGTGTATTATGTAGATACATAAGTAGATACTTAAAAAATTAAAAGTGCATTTTTTTTGCATCACACTGTAACCAGCATTTACGATAGGCAGAGGAAGCCTAGGGTTACTTCGTTCCCCACTTTTCGCCAAATTTTTGAAACATTGTTGAGTGGCGGATTCAACGCCACGCTTTGCCTTATTATCAGAGCATAGAAATGACATAATAACATAACATTAATAAATAATAATTCATCCCGCCCAGTTACCCGTCGCGTTTAAGTCACACGCTTGTGGCACTACGCCACAACGGCCTCCACGACGGCCTCTTCAACAGCCTTTCTTTTTGACAAATGTAAAAAATATATAATATTACAATAAACAAGACTTACAAGATTGAATGTAGAAAATTAACATTTACAAACTGTAGAGAAAACACACATACATAATAAAAGCTTCGTCGGCAGTTACGACAAAAATAAATAAAGCTAGCAGGTATGATAAATATATAATATATTATATATTTTAATAACAAAAAAACTTTTTTCAACACAAGTGGAACATTGGCGTCGTGTTTAGAATATAAGTAATGACTTTCAATATACCAAAAGATGAGACGGAGTAGAGTAGAGTAGAGGCCCGGCGACAGATAATTTAAGTTAATTTACGATGAAAGATAAGTACGCACGGCGACGTGACAGATTGGGTTGCGAGATAGACACCGAACTCGTTAAAACTGAACGCAATCGAACGGTGTTACCATATTAAATTAGTAAAATTTGAAATTATTGTTGCAAATTAAAATGCAAAATATATTTATTAGATTTAGTGATGGAAAAATTGTTTTAAAGTTCTGCTATATTAAAACTTACTAATCGATATAGAAAGAACATTGCAAAAAATATATAAATAATGATAAATAAATAAAATATTGATAAGATAATGTAAAATACATTATATTTTTTTAGTGTTACCATTTTTAAGGGTAATGTTTACACTAACCGCATTAATCAAACAAACAACAATGAGGTGGGCCTAATCTCTAGGATATAGGATGACGTTGTCACGAAAACTTGGAAGAGAAATTCAAAATATTTTAACTAGTGACTACAGAATTAGGATTGTTAATCGCTTGCCCAGTTTTACAGCTTATCGTTAGTTTGTAAAAGGGCTAAGCGACCGCCTGCCAAGGGACGCCTTGGGAGGTCTGGAGTTACCAAATTAATAGCTACGGGCTCAGGCGGCAGAAACGCCACTCTCCTTGCCCGTGGGAATGCTTTAACGATATTAAACAGTATTAAGATTACGTCATTTTGAAATTTTTTAGATCAGCCTTTGACACTTTCATTCAAATCTACCAAAACAAAAATTATAGATTATTGAAAAATAATGTGTCCTTGTAAGTATAAAATATACACAACTCCCTATTCCTCAAGAATATATTAAAAAAAAATAAAGTAATAATTTAAAAAAACACACACACAGGATACTCAAAGCGAACACCAAAAGTATATAAATATTCCATTCTGAATAAAATAATCATTGTGATGAACATTTGAATGGGTCGTTATATCGACACTAGTGTAAGATAGCCTCTTCCTCTATCACCTAAATGTGGTGTTTTTGTACACATCGTTGACAGTAAAATGAAATAACTTAAATCTAAATAATGGGTGTATTATACTGGTTTCATTAAAGAACAAATCACTGTTTAAAATAGTAATATATTACACTCTCTCGTTATAACCCTCGACGAGATAAAATAAACATTACAAACCAAACAACTCGCAGCCTCATTCGCACCAGATAAGAAGTGAATTTTAGCCGTCTAAATTCTAACGAAATATGTATAGTACGCGGGGGTGCCAGAACTAACTTTTTTTTATGCTCCACTTTGTATCCCGCGTGTAGCAGGAGCCACTATCCGCCAAATTCTGGAAGCATTGCGTATTTCATTTACTCGAGTGGAAATCGAACCCACAAGTCGCACGCCCCTGCACCGCGACTGGCCTCAAATAAATTAACATTGATTGATTTAAAATACTATTCATACATGGTATACATACACCACAATAATAATCATAGGGCCTCAATTTATATGTACATGTAATTTAAATTTAACGGACTCGATATAAGTATATGCACGTGGACATTTCCGCGTTACTTTTAATTCACAGCGTACGCGGCGAGCGTACAAATTAAACATAATCAAAGTAGCTATGAACTTGATCAAATGTACTATTAACAATTCAACACCAACTAGTCACGGCTAGCACCGAAAATAACCGTCTGGGGGTAATCAACATGGGGTACACGTGGTGTGGATGTAACAGCAACCGAATACATTATTACGACACTTTTGTACGTATTGAGACCTTCGTGGCGCGACGGTAGTGGGTTCCACACCACTCGAGGGAATGAATTATTTCCTATTTAATTATATTTTAATTTCTTCGCTCTGGCACCGAGGTAAGAACCCGGCGTCGAGTTACACCACTGAACACGCAATGACTCGATAAACTCGCCGGAAAGTAGGGAACGGAGTGTCTTAACACTAGCTACATATTGCCTACTCTGCCATATCTGTTTTTTTTGTCTTTGTACGTACATATATCGTACCCATCGGGCCCCTGATAGCAATAAGTACAAAAAGGCTTGTGTGATTTAGTGATCCTGCGGAGTAACAAATTGTAAATTCTGATCGTCTGGCCCAACTGAAAATCGTTTTCAATTAGTTATTCGGCCCACGTCTAATGGAACGGTCGTATAATCCCCAAGGGCGGTGGACAATAGTCTGGGGAGGCGTGGATGTAGCGAGTACGCATATTCGGCAGGTACATTTGCATGCCCAAAACGGGACGTCTCACCATCAGGCCCGAGGACACGTCTCGGCGCCGAGTTGATGTAATCAAATCGATGTGACAACAATAATAATTTGAATACAATTTTCGGTCGATCAGTTACTATTACGACACACATTTATAACTATGAGCTAAATAATAAATATGGTAGTTACTGAGCCACACCGTTTTTTTGTCTAGAGATAAAGAAGCAACACGTGCATTTACAGTATGTGTGACACTACAAAAACAGAGTGTGGGAATCGTGTTATATTTATTTGCGGTGTATGAAATCCTGTTTGTCTCCATATGAGAATATGGAATGTAAAATGAAACAATAGGCACTCACTTCCAGCCGGTTGAGTATCTCGAAAAGAGCCATATTTCGTTGCTGTGCGGTCGAAAACAATGGCAACGTTTACGCGCCCGTTGACAGTTACACGGTCTCTGCAAAAAAAAAAAATATTCAAAAATCACACACAAAAAAATAAATATATATAAACTGTGATATAAAATAAAATATTCTCATTTCCTTTTATGTAAAGTGATAGCGGTGCCGAGAATTTGAAGAGATCTCGTACTGAGCACGGAAATTACCAGTGAAATCAGTAAGGCTGATAGGGAAAGGAAGTCCGCAGCGGACAGCTGAGTAATATACTAAAAATGTTAAAAATTCGAAAAGAATATTCTATTTCTATATCAATATTATTAAATAAAATAATGCTCAAATGTTTGTAACATAGAATAATTATTTAAATGAATGTCTTAAAAATTTATTAATATTATTAATTTATTTTATCATGTTGAAAAATTTTATACCTTTAAGCATAGACTTTCAATATTGACTTGTACTGTCTGTTACTTAATTGAGCTTCCTGTAACTGTACTTACTCTAGTCAAAGACTTTTTGTTATTTTTATTTAGAACGTTTATTTGGCTACAATAGCTAAGCTATTCTATTACTTACAGTAACTAATTTTCATTGACTTATTTTATGTGCAAAATTTCCAAGAAACAGTCATTTTTGAATAGTTTCACTCATATTTCTTTTAGCTTCAATTAATCTTAACAAAAGAAGTATCGAAGAACTTTTTTCAAATCCTTATAATAAAAAAATCATGATTTTTTTAGAATTTCTTGTTTAGATAAGAGTACAAATAAAATTCAGTTTTTACGATCCTGTATCGAAAGAGTAAAAGTGGACCCTTTTACTAAAAAAATCGAACAAAATAAATATTTAAGGATGACCAAACACAAAAAGTAATATTATCATTTTAATGGGTACGCGAAACGATTCTCTAACTTGCAGATTTTATCAGAATGCAACTGTTCCAAGACCTAAGGCACATTGTAACGATAGAATCTTTAAGCAGAAACCCGGCATACATTTATATTTACAGTTAAAAAAATCAATAAAAACATATCATAAATAGACACAAATATCGTTACAATATCCATCGACCATTAACATAATATACTAAGATCAGACCCTCATAGGTACTAAGACACGCATACCAAAGTGGAAACAATACACGTCTAACAACTGTAGGGATATTGTGGTGCTGAAGAACAATGAGGAGTTAACAGGATTTTATACGAAACTGTGTTCATATTCATACATGAGGTATAAAATTAAAGTTGGGTCGGAATACGTTTATCCTTTGTTGATGAAACTTGGAACCAGAAAAGATTGCGATTTAACGATGTGGCTGTACGATTATAGTCTGCAAGACGGTCGCGTTAGACCAACTAGATTATATAAATGGTTTCTAATATATAAAGAATTATATTTAACTTGATTGTATACTATATGCTTATGAAAAATTTGGAGAACCACAAATATTAAAAAGATATAGATATATACATAGATAAATATATAGACAGATAGAAATGAAAAATAAAATGTGAAACATTTTAGGCAAAAGTTACATTTTAAATAATAGAACTAGAGATTCTCCTAGATAGAAATATGTTGGCTGTTTCTATTGTTTTATTTTTCGACCTTTAACATGAACGTGTATGGCGTTTCAAAATGACGAACATTTATATTCAAATCCTGGTTTTTTCTAAGAATTAAAGCAAATACGCCGCACGATGCCGCATCCGATGGAATACTCATTTCGTATTCGTACAAGTTAAACGTTGACGAAATGCAGAAACTTACATACTATTAAAAAAATGGTGAGCAACATAATACCATAGTATTACTTTTGTCTATGCCATAGACTATTAGACTCCCATGGAGATACCATAAACCAATCATTTATGTAACAATTTTTATAAAATAATAAAATCGGTAACGCGCGGCGTTGAGTTCTGCCACTCAACATACAATGCATCCAGAATTCGGCAGAAAGTAGGGAACGGTGTGTCTTAACACGAGGTTCCCTCTACCTACCCTCCTGTGTGCGGGTACAGCCGGTACTGCACGTCCACCACATAAATCAAATTAATATCGAATCGTAAGTAGTTACGGATATTTACATTAATCTTAAAATTAGTTCAATGGTGGTTGGCAGGCAACAGTCGTTGCAAAAAGCTAAAACTGGCAAACTGTTAAATATTTACAGTGCGGTTCAAAATACACATTGCTACTTATTCACCTAACTCTGAAACTAGAAGTCCAAATGTTTACTAAATTAAAGTAATTTCGGGATGTTGGGTAAAGTACTTATTACTAGCAGACTCAGTCGGCTTTTACCCTCTTCCTAATCATACGAATATTTATTAAATATATTTATGAAATTATTTTCAGTTTAGGGGGTGGTATATTCTAATAAACCTCACGGTTCAATAAAATATTTTTAAAAGTATGAATTGAAATTTTATAAAATTCGGTGCTAATTTTTTAAAAAAATCCATACAAACTTTCAACCCGTATTTTATCCCTTTAGGGTTAAAATTTTTCAAAATCCCTTCTCAGTGGCCAGATTACGAAAATAAACATCTGGTTTAATTTCACGTTTCTATGCACAGCGGTTACGGCTGTGCGTGCGTCTTACCTCAGATTATTTTTAATATTTTCTTTCATAGTTAAATTTTATTTACTTAGTCACGCTGTATCCCGCACGTAGCAGCGCGCTTTTCGCTCTGGTGTCGAGGCAAAGCGCGGCGTTGAGTTCTGCCACTGAACACGCAATGCCTCCAGAATTCGGCAGAAAGTGGGGAACTAGGTGGAGGTATCATCTAAATCCAAGACTACCGATGGAATACTCATTTCGTATTCGTACAAGTTAAACGTTGACGAAATGCAATAAAAAAAAAAATAAATAAATAAAATAAAAAAAAAATACAATAAAATACAATATAAACAATATAATACAATACAATACAATACAATACAATATAATACAATATAATAAATACAATATAATACAATTTTAAAATACAATATTATGCGGTTTCTCAAATAAAAAAGTCCTGAATTGTCTGAGTTCTTAATTCAAAGATAACTAATATAAGGCTATCAGTAGGCATCTATTTATCAGCTCTTCATCACGCTTGCTGCCGTAACAAGAAATTGTCAGTTTTTATTTCTTGTAAAAAAAGTTTGCTTCACGCTGCATCCCGCAAATGGATCTTATTGTAAAGACACTCCGTTCCCCATTTCACGCCGAATTCTGGAAGCATCGAATGGGGATCGAACCTACAACCAGCCGAGTCACATACTTGTACCCCTGCGCCACGTCTTGCCCCATTATAATACATTTTGTATTCACCAGCTAAAATGTAAAAATACACGCATAACGTAAAATGGAGTAATTTAATTTAACTGCACATTTACGGTCCATTAAAACGTTAATCTCATAAAAACTGTACATAAATATTTAAAAAAAAAATGCTTTCACGGACGTCATTTAATGAATTTAAAACACATTTGAGAGGCTTTTAGCCGGTCGTGACGTTAAATTTTCTTTCAAAGCACTATCAGCCATTTCGATTTCTGCGATGTCACTGCACGCACGCCTTCACTAATAGCTTGTTGGCTGAGCACGACCACTTCACATGTTCCCCACGTTTTCCAAGATTTTTCCCAGTTTCCATTTAAAATTGATCGAGGGGATTTGCCACTCGGCACCCTAGATTTCGGTTGATGGAGTGTCTTTTAGAAAACAGATTGCTGATGCATGAAAAACTTATAAAGGTTTGTGTCCAGACATTCTTTATTTTTCATTTTTTAGTTATACTTATAGGTAGTTTATTATAGTAAAAAATATTTTTATATGGTTAATAAGGACGCATTCTTGTGAATATTTCACAGGCGTCCCAAAGGCGACAACTCAATCAACGAAATGACAGGCTTATTAACGAATTTACGATATAGCTTGTGGGCGGCTTCAAATTTGCATGTTCATTAACAGTCAAATAACTAAAATTTTAATTTAATTTTATATAAAAAAAAAAGAAAATGTACAAGTGTATGTTTTTGTTCTCCAATATTTTTTCATATTGAATACTTTTTTGAATTAATTATATTATTGTATTTGGCACATTATATTTTTCATTAGACCAATTTCATTAATAACAAAACGTACAATATTAATGAAATTGGTCTAATGAACAAAAAGAAAAATTTACAAAATTAGGCCAGCGCCTACGAGATAAAGGCTACAAGATAAAAATAAAAATCGACTATAAAGTAATCTTTAAAGTAAATATTTACCTTTAAATCGAGATCCATCACGAGATGCCTTCCAAAGGAGGTGCCACCGGTCTTCTGTATATGTAGGAACACCATGACGTCGTGGGCATTGAGATCGAACCGGAAGTCGTCGTGAAGGACTTCGTCATATGAAATTCCTGGTTGAGCAATCACATCCGGTAAAGGACGTCCTGGAGCCTCCGCGTATGACAGTGCAAAAGATTCTGGCATTCGCTCCCTTGGTGTCATAGCACACATCTAGAACAAAGATTGTTAATATTTACCATATATAATATAATATACTTGTCAATAAGCAATAATCAAAATAATTTTGGTGAAGTATGCAATACTTGGATGTAAAAAATCATTGTAAAGACAGTAAAACAGTAAATAAATTAGAAAATTCAGTACATAAATTTTTTTTAGATGTGGATATAGAAAACACACTAGGGATATATATGTTTAAAACATAACAGAATACGATACATTAAAACCAACTATATTTTAACATAAAAAAGTACAATATGCATTTTTTATACGTTCAGTATGTCAATTTTGGTTTAAGAAACTTAAAATTTACACTGGCAAATTTTACTATGAATATAATATAATATATTATATTGAGATAACTTACAAGAGAACATACGATATTTTTACTCCTATCTTCTACTTAAAATAAACTCTCAATTTACATTACAATGGACATTATATCTATTTTTTGAGATTAACTTACAGAAATATTTTTTTTGTATTAAATATTTTTTTTGTATTAAATAAATAAATTTAAGTATTATTTAAGTCCGTAATTAACTTAATTAAAATATAACATTTCACAATAATTATTTTACATAACGTAAAATTCCGTATCTAAGTATAAATTCTGTGTCAAAATTCGAAATACAACGTTTAGCAAACTGCTAAAGCTTTTAAAACTTTTAAGCTCAGGCTATTTAAAGTTGCATTAGTAAAAATAATTATTTAAAATCTTTTTTTTTTTTCAGCTTCACTCTGTATCCCGCACTCAAGCAGGGTAGGCAGAGGGAACCTAGTGTTAACATACTCCGTTCCCCACTTTCTGTCGAATTGAGTTCTGCCACTCAGCACATCATGCCTCAAAAATTCGGTAGAAAGCCGGGACCGGAACGTAGGTTCCCTCTGCCTACCGAGCTATGCGGGATACAGTGTGAAGTTAAAAAATATACTTATTATATATTAGAGAATTAATTTGCTATTGCTAAGCGAACCTTGATACTATTATATTCGTTAACTATAGAAACATCAAAATTTTTACTCATTCCTACTTTACTTTATTCAATTAAACTTTTGCAAGCGCCATAAAAACATTAATCCAATCATTATATTTATATTCATACTCTTTAATAATAATAAGGGGGCAGCCGTGTAAACAAATCTTCAAAATAAAACCCTCTCAAATGCAAAACAAAAATATATAATAGTAAACGGGAACCCCACTCTAAAAGCAACTAACTAGCTGTAACGCCAATGTTTGGGGTAGCAACGAAGGTTAAGAGGGTGACGAGATAAAGAGCCTATCCGCACCCCCCTCTTGTTTGTTCGCTCTAATGAAGTGGGCCGTACCTTCGTCCATTAATATACAGTCGCAATCAGCACTTCAGAGAGTTATTCGGCCAAGGTTTGTATAGCACCTTGGTTAGATTTGTTTTTACACACCCAATCGCTAATTCTAATTTATATATTTAAGATATATATCACTTGTTGTAAGGTTTGATATTTTATTTTAAATACTAGCGACCCGCCCGTAATTAAAAATGAGACACGAAATATAGGTGTTAAATATTGATTTTTAAAATGATATTCTTAGAAACCGAAGGTAATGCAGATAAGTAAATTAATAATAAAGTAGGCCAAATGAATAAATAGCCTATGTAGCTTAAAAGCCTATTTAGATATACATAGGTAAAGCCTATCCGCATCCCCTCTTGTTGTATATATGGCAATAGTAAACTACTCTCTCCTCCTTAATTAATCTCTCCTCACGCATATTGCAAGGTAGGCAGAGAGAACCTTCACTCCGTTTCCAACTTTCCACCGAATTTTTGAGGCATTGCGTGCCCAGTGGCGGAACTCAATGCCGATCAATCTCTCTTTAATAATAATTATTGAACAATCTTCCTCTCAATAATATTTAAAAGTAATTATATATCAGATCAATTGTAAATTCATTTAATCGAGGGTTTTCTAATATTACACTGAATATTTGGGAATTAAGATTTTAAATAATTTTTGCTTATACCATTTTAAATAATCTGAGCTTAAAAGCTTTAAATTATATCTTTATCTACTTTATTATTTTTCATTTTTAATTCTATTTTAACACAGTTGAGATATGTCTGACTTGAGGCTATGATTGTAATTAATTATAAGATAATATAATTTTACTCAGGCATTAACATGTTGGAGACGTGTCGTCCGATACTTGATATTATTGTTATATTATGATAAATATATATAATATATATTATATTATATATTTTCATAAAGCTGATTTATTCGGCAGAAAGTGGGTAACGGAGTGTCTTAGCACCGAGACTCCTTCTGCCTACCCTGCTGTTTGCGGGATACAGCGTGAAGCTGCAGCGTGAAAAAAAAATAATAATAAAGCTGATAGAGACATTTTCAATGTTATTATTTCAACAAGCCATTAAATATTTAATTCGCAAACTATATGATTCTATTTCATTATGAAATTAATTTTGTTTGTAATCGCTACTTCGAAATTGTAGCCCTAGGGACCATTTGTTTGAAATCACTTATAATTGAGCTTTCAGTTGTATAAATACCTTTAGGCGCTCATGTTCTATCAAAAATAAGTATAAAAGCACATATATTATAGCTTATTTTTATAATTTTTTTGAACGTTATGCATTTGCGCACGCTTTATCTCGCACACTGCAGGATAGGTGTAGAGAGAACCTAGTGTTAAGACACTTTTCCCCCACTTTTAACCTAATTCTATAAGCATTGCGTATTGAATGACGGACGCTACGCTTTGCCGTATCAAAGGAAAGAAAATGTATGTAAAAAATATTTCATTTCTTCAAATGGGAATCGAACCACAACCTGTTGCGTCTACAGTCACACTTTGTGCCCACTGCTGCACCAAGACTATATCTATAGTTACAAATTGAATATTTAAGTTTATTTCTTTTAATTAAT
>JBAIZZ010000172.1:300501-372876 GCA_037355905.1 Heliconius aoede | reverse complement strand
AAATGTGCTATATAATGTTTTATACTGGAAGAACATTTTATTAAAACAATGACTAGTGAACAGAACATTAATTAATTATCATAAATTGTCATGTGTCGGTTCCGTTGCACATGATGCGTGGAATTGTGGACTTTATTTCAAATTTGTGGACTAAATCAATGAAATATAGTAATTTTATAACTAGGAAATTCTGTGGTGAGAGGAGTTGATCCTTTTAATTAGAGACTGGTGCAATTGAGGTATTTGAGGCAGATCAGCTTTGTGATCACTGATGTGTGTAGTGTTCAAACTGTACCTCCTGCATAAGTGAATACAATATTCGTTTATACTAATTTATGGATGCTTGTAAAACTTTTTTAATACAAAAGCTAATGTAATCATATGAAATGTACAATGAACATTTTGTATACAGTTTTATAATCATACCAGAACTCTCTCGTAACATTGACTTGTTCATATAGTTTTATTTAATTAATAGTGTTGATTTGTCTTGTTTAAACTTTATTTATCAATTATAATCATATTTTAATGAATTGCGGCTGATTTGCAAAGTCATTGTAAATTATTTTTAATGTTGATTAAAAAACTATTGATTGTTCACTTAAATATATGCAAATGATATGTATTTTATGAATTGAGATCAGATATTTTTTTACTATAAGTGCAAAAGCCATGTAACGAGAGAAGGTTAAAGGGGGAGTTTATGATTTTGTCTTGTATCTATGAATTGATGAGGCACTCCTGCATTAGTGACAAGGTCACTGTCAATTTACAATATTACAAGTTCCCCACCTTTATTTTCCAAGTGCCTTTTTATTTAATAATGAATTTACTTTCAAGGCAATTGTGTCTGTCTCGTGTCAGCAGTAACCATATACATTTTTTAATGCTTTCTATTGATACTATTTGACTGTACCACTTTTACTTGTGTTGTCAACATTAGTTACAACAAGAATAATATTTAAGATTTATTATTTTATATTTTATAGTAGACTATTGAATAAAAAAATCCTTATCGGCTTTAAAGATTTTATGGCTCAGGTTAATTTTTTAGTAACTGCAGTGTTTGTTTATTATAACAATTATGTGAACTTGTATTAAATTCAATTGATACTGGATTAAACTGTCATAGACGTTGTTAAGCATTATTTTTTTTCTCCTTTTATATAGTTTATTGTTAGTAATATAATATTATAAAAAGAAATTAATAATTTGTATGTTCTTGTTGATCTTCAATTTCCTATTGCCATTTTTTGAATTTCTCTAAAAAAAGCAATGATAAATTGAATATCGTCGTGGCGCAGTGGCACAAGGGTACCGCCCTCAAACGCGACGGTTGTGCGATCGGCTGCCTAAAGAAATCATTAAATTGCAACCAATTAAACAGCGTTAAAAAAACTTTTGTGAATATTTCATTTTATATAATTCACAAAAATAATAATCTATTAAATTAGCTAAAATGGCCACAAGTTAGTGTTGTGAGGGAAATATGTGAAGATAATATTGAAATGGAAATTGGAAATAGTGATACAAAACAATAAAAGTTGTTGATCAAGTCTTACAATTATCCGATTCCGTACCGAAAGTATTTATTTTCAGTATAATTATCTTTGTATATCGTACGGTACATTATTGATTAACTGGCTAAATCGACACAGACAGGAAGGTTTTTTTATCGTAATATTCACTTTTTCAAAGCAATTTCCTCATATACACACACACACACACATATATATATATATATATAAGCAATTAAAACGAAGTGTAATTTATAATTAGTATAGATACTCAAGATATTTAGTATTATTTCAAAAATTATTAAAATAAAACAAACCTTAATTTTGCTTCTATTCAGCCCATATGATTAATTTTTTGGCTTCACTTACTGTTTAAATAGAAATAAGCTCTTTTTGTATTTTATAAAATAATAAATTGAGTATGAAAACACTTTTTACTGCGTGAAAGTTTATCTTTAAAGTCATTGTTAAAATGCAATTTAAAACGTAAAACTGTTCTATCCGCCCCGTTAATATACCTTGATTTAGATTTTAAAATATAGGGTTGTCAACCCTACAATGGTTTGACATCTAATAGAACACATGACGTTGAAGTTTTACTTTTGAAACAACTGTTCTCAATTTACTTTTTGCCGCCTTTCGTTGTTTCTCAGAACAAGAAAAGTTAAGCTACGAAATTATATTTATTTATTATATTTGAAAGTCAATAAAATTAAAATGCAAGCATTTTTGAAAACAGGGAAAATTTCTAACGCAGATAAACCTTCTACATCAGGTGTTAAGCCTACAAAGAAGAAACCCCCTGCACCATGGGTTGAAAAATAGTAAGTTATTTTCGTATTTGTCAATTTTTTAAGTGTTTATATTCTCTAAAACAATTATTTAATTTACTCGGAACGCCATAATCAAAGACCCATACCTTATTTAATTTACAGTCGGCCGAAAACAATAGATGACATTGTTGATCAAGGAGAAGTCGTTCAAGTTCTAAGAGAATGTTTGGCCGGTGGTGATCTACCACATCTATTATTTTATGGTCCACCAGGTACAGGCAAAACTAGTGCTATATTGGCTGCAGCTAGACAACTCTTTGGTGATATAACAAGAGATCGTGTGCTTGAGCTTAATGCTTCAGATGAACGTGGTATACAAGTGATAAGAGACAAAGTTAAATCATTTGCACAACAGACTGTTAGCAGCACTAGACCTGAGTAAGTTAACATTTTTACTATGTTGTCACATTTGCATTTTATTATCTTAACTTCACACTTTATCTATAGCAGGCACTCACTGAGAATGTATGTACATACCTCTAAGACCTCATCTACTGTCCAAATGAACCCTCCGGTATCTTTGATACCATTTTCAAAGGTCAATTGCTCGGTATTCCATCTTAAAATTTTTTTTAACTATTCTTTCATCATTCATGTGCCCAAATCAGCAAAGCACGTTCTTCTTTATTTTCATGGTGACATCGTCATTAGTGCCTGCCATATTCATTTTGTTAGTTTTCCAAAAAAATATAATATTCAAAAGTACACATCAAATTTATATTGTCATGCTGTATCCCACATGCAGAGACACATTTGATTTCCTCACTAATTGCAGGGTTGAGTTTCACTATTCAACACAATGTCTGAAAAATTATGTGATGTCTAAGAAATGGAGTGTCTTAATACTAAGTAACTGCTGCTGACTCTTGCAACATGCAGAATATAGCATTAAGCTAAAAAACACAAATATATATCTAGCTAATTTATAAATGATATCTAAGTAGTGTTTACTTTTAGTGGCAGACCATGTCCTCCTTATAAATTGGTCATTCTTGATGAAGCAGACTCAATGACAAATGCTGCACAGGCAGCATTACGTAGAACAATGGAAAGGGAAACTCGGACTACTCGCTTTTGCCTCATTTGTAATTATGTATCTAGAATCATACCTCCAATTACAAGTAGATGCTCAAAGTTTAGATTCAAACCCTTATCTAAGGATAATGTTATTAAGAGGTAAGTGTTATCAAATTTAATTTATTTACAAGCAATTATTATTTATAAGAACTATATTGATTTTAAAAAAAAACATTGAGACTAGTTTATGTTACTTATTTTAGTTACAGTTGAAAGGCCAAATAAATAATTCAAAGTAATTTTAAAATTTTCTAACTAAAGTACTTCTTCTAAACTTCCATATAAGAAGCACTATAAATTCTCTTTACTTCTTTCTATATACTGAAAAATGGAAAAATATTTCCATATTGTTTTAAAATTATTGTCCAGGTTGCAAGAAGTATGTAAGGCTGAAGGTGTGGAAGTTGGGGACGGTAAAGTCCTGCATCAAGCTGTAGAGACATGTGAAGGTGATCTACGTCGAGCACTAACTGCGTTACAATGCTGCCAACGTCTCCTTGGCAAAATAACTCCAGAAGGATTAATCGAGGTTTACTACTGGATTTAACTTATTATTATTATCAAGAATAGATCGTGTTTGTATAATTTATATAATATAAATGAGAATAATTTAAACATTATCTAATCCATAATTTTGGTTAAATTTACATAACTAAGTTGACTTATAAATATATATTACGAAAGAAATTTAATTTTAAATTAAATATACTTACTTAACAATTGCAAAATTCTAACTTTTTATGTTAAAACTATGCTTAAATATGATTGAATATGATATGTGATAAATATGTAACTTTCAGGTTACTGGTTTAGTGCCAGAAGATATTGTGAATCAATTTCTCAGTCTAAATAATTACAAGGATTTGGATAAGCTTCGTAGAAAGTGAGTGAAAATATTGACTTTATTTTATGGTAGGCAAAGAAAACCACCAACTGTGTAATATAATAATAATTACACTTTTGTTTCCCTGGCACTGCCCAACTTTTGATATCTTGAGTATTGAGTGGCTGAACAAATGTTGCGCTTTGCCTTCTTACCAGAGCAAGGATTTGAAAATAATTCTTTCCCCAAGTGGAAATCAAACGGCGTTGAGTTTCGCCAGTCAATTGCCTTCAGAATTTGGCAGAAAGTGGGAAGTAGAGTGTCTTTCACTAGACTCCCTCTGCTACATGCAATATCTAGAGTGAAGTTAAGCAAAGCAAAATAAATTATCAGATAGTTTTCTTACTTTAAATTTATTGAATTTTATTTTAAGTTAACCCTTATTTGGATACTGGCAAATATTTTCTCATTATGCTTTTGCTGAAATTTTAAAAATTATGTTTATTATTGAACAAAATTATGTTTATTACTCTAGTTTATTACATAAATATATATAAATAGTATTATTATTATTATTATTTAGTAAATTAAAATTATTTATTTATTTACACATGAAGAATAAAATAAATTGATTTGGTGGTCTGCCCATTTAAGGGTTTATATATGGAAAAATAAGATCTACATCTCATTATACCAAGGCAAAAACTATGTTATAATAATCTTGTTCTAGTTTCCTCATGGAAGCCTACTCAGCAGCACAACTCATGGAACAACTGAGCGCCGCCGTCATCAGCGGTGGACATTTAACTAACAAACAAAAATGTGTCATCAGTGAGAAGTTAGCTATATGTTCCCACAGACTTTTGGATGGCGCTGCAGAAACAATGCAAATAAGCGACTTGGGTTGCACAATTATTTCTGCTAACAATGACCCATAGACGAAATAATAATAGTAATAGATGGCGTAGCTATCATTTGCTGCTATCTATTGAGAATTTCAATTTTATGTTCTCGGCAATGGAACTGGTTTACAGTTAATATTCAAATAAATTAAAATTGAAAATAATATAATTTTAAACATATCTTTCTCGTCATGCTAAGTGCTTAAAGTTACTATTCTCAAGTAAGTTTGTATTTGTACATTAAATTATGTAATACAATTCCTCAAGACCAAATTATTACTCGGAATGTAATGTCGTAATTTCTTTCCTGCATCGTCTTTATTGAATGATTTCATATTTGATGATAATAAGTATTATTATGCATGAATACTTAAAATCAATGTTGTGAAACGTTATTGTCGAGATTCGCTTAAAATGTTGTATTCTGAGAAACGTTTCATGTTTATGGTTTTCGGAAATAAATGTTTCGTAATGTAATTTGATTTTCATTTATGTGCGCTTTTACAACCTCAAGTCTTGTTATTAATGTCTCCACAATTTGGCGTAAAGTGTGGTACGGAGTGTCTTAGCGCTAGGTTCCCTCTGCCTACCCTGCTGTGTGCGGGATACAGCGTGTAGATGATTTATTTTTATATTCTTATATTATATATATATAATAATAATAATATTATAAAAAAGGGTCCAGTTGGGAAAAGATGTGTTGGTAGACCAATCAGTCGGGCTGACGATATTATAAAAACTGCTGTACAGAATTGGATGACTGGGACAAAACAGAAAGTTGTGGAGTGAAATGGAGGAGGCCTATACCCAAGAAAATGGGATCCATGTCACCAAAACCTAATCTAATAATAATATTAATAACTAACAAACTAACATTTAAAAAACTACTTACTAATACTAAACTAACAATATTTGTAAAAAAAGATTTCTAAACAACAATAGTTATCAAGGTATTTTATATATTCATCAGAAGTATGGTCTCAAAACAAGGTATTGAGGCAGGTGTACTACCGTCACGTCTACAGTTTACGCGCACGTTCATTTCACTTCCGCCGTCGGTTGAACGGACGAGCGAGCGAGGAAGAAAGAAAGAAAATAACGCTCCACAAGAAGAGATAATATCGGAGTAGCGACTCGTCCCTCCGCGTCACGGTTTGCGCGCGCTCGGCCGCCATTGGTGCGCGCCGCCTCATCCCCCCGCACCCGCGCCGCACCGCCGCACGCGCAGCGTCTACAGTCCCAGATTTAAAATCTCGACCGTTTATTTCGCGGTGAACGTTCGCAGTGCACGGTCGTGCCGCGTCGCGCTCTGCGCTTGTTTTCAAAACGTGCTTGCTAACTAACGTTCGGTTCGGTGCAACGTGACATCGCATATGAGTGCGTGCAGTGCGTACTGGATGCAGCCGCCGCCAAAGGTCAATTTCTTTCGATGAGTGGAGGTTTAGTACATGTTTCCACATCATGACTAGATCCACACTCATCCATGGAAGTTGCGATGATCGTCGAGTGGCCACAAGGACGCGGGGCGTGAGTGCCGCTCGGTTGTATGGAGGTGTATCATTACTGTGTACCGTACTAATGATACGTTGAGCGTCTACCTGCCCGTAACCCGCCGCCCGCAATGTCATAAAACATCGGCAAATCGATCGCTTGTATAGAGTGAGTTTTTGCTATATTTTTTTCTGGTCGTTAATAATAAAGGCTGTTTTTTGTAAGGGGGCCAGATACTATATCATCAAAATTCCTTTCTCGCATCTTTAATGTTGTAACGATATTGGCGGGTGAGGCGATAGCAGGGTGAAGGGAGGGGTGCAGCTAATAGCGGCGCAAGCGCATCTGCTCCTTCTAAGAAAGACCATTGTGGCCGGTCCCGGAGTGGTCAGTGAGGTGACGTCACGGGCTGGGGCCGACAACCTGACGCTAACAACCTCCCCTTTACAATATCACTAACTCTTAACTTATCATAAAATAAGTACACATTTTAAACTATTCGAGATAGCTGTTATGTTTCATGTTATTGTGCAATTTCCAGTTAACGAGGTAATGGACGACCACTAACATTTTTATATTTCGTCCGCCGTCATTAAAATGAACCGCCGCTAAAAAATGACAACTCAGCCCATTAGTCAGCAAAGTAATCATTAATCTTTGGCCGATTATATTTGATGTTAAAAAAATATTTAAAAATTGGGCGCAAGTAGACTATCCACAGACCTTAGTAGAAACTAAGGTCTGTGGATTTCGCATTTATAACCATTCAAAATTATTATACTGCTAAGATTATATTCGGTAATAAAAAAATACTATTAACCATATAATTACCCACACATAATGCCGTCATAAAAATATTTCGTAAGTTAATATAGAATAGTATGTGAACATTTTGAAATGCTTACAATATTGATATTATAATCTGGTAAAGAATTTACTCATTTACTTTGTCTATTATAATGATATTATTTTCAAAAAATCGTAATTTTAACTTGGATAAAGAAATTTGGCGGTAGACGATGAAAAAAATCCAAGATTTAGTAATATATAATTTTATATTTCAAAGTCCTCTCTTTATATTATTACACTTAAGAAAAACTACCAAAGCAATTACGTGGCGGTTTCTCAAATTGGATCATACAGCGTCGGCTTGGTATATTAAAACCAGGTAGATTACAGGTAGATGTAAAAAAGCGTCCCGGTTCGAGCCAACGAATAGGCGTTACTTTTGAAACACAGACGAGAATACAAATTATTCTTAATAGCATTTCTTTGTAATCTTGGACTTGTTTTTGAAAGCTTCGGTTGTTAACTTAAAGGCCTTTTTTTGATGAAAAGAACATAATATTTTTACATTTCAATATATATTTTTATAATTTTTTTCAAGTAAGAATAAGGAATGGATACGGTAGATGATAATCGACGTGGCACATTAGGGAAAACCCTGAAGCAATTATTTAGGTTTAATTTCCTTTCGCAAAAGCATCTTATATATTTATTTTTAATTTAATATTAATATAATTTTCTTTATATATTATTCTTTATATATATATATATATATATATATATATATATATAATGAGCAATTTACTATTTTTAAAGTACGTACGTGAGTATTCATGATTTTATTGAATGAAGATTGGTGGGTTGTATTAATCATTATAAAAGTATTTTAGTTACACGCATTTCCTGCACTTAATTAACGGAGACCGCACAGTTAAATTATTGTTAGTATTGTTCTTCTTTAAAGTGATGATAAATAAATATTTTGCTGAAAATGAGCATATTGTATAATAGCATATGTATTATTCTGATAACTACAAAGTTTCATCTAAATTAGCTCAGTACTTTTGGTTTGAATGTGGATCAAATGAACATCCTCTCTCATATACTTTCACATGTATAAAATATTAGTTACAATTATTAAATAAAATGTACTTTAATGTATAATATAGATTATTGTTAATTTCATTACTCACGTCTTGAGGAAACCCCAATAAGAAACTTTATGAGGATATGAAATAATTTATGTATGTGGTTACAAAATAATTGCTAGTATTATTTAATAAAATTATTTTTAACAAAATCAAATAAAAATTTTCGTTACGTACCAAAAGTTATTATAAATTGTATGTATATTTTGTACATATACATATAATATAACAACTAGCATAGTGTAAACTTTAATAGATTTCAATTATTATTGTTAACAATGAATATATTGCGGGGAGACCCTCTGACAAGCCAAGATGACTTATTATATTTATAATTTTTGTTTTATCACTTATTTATGTACAGATACACACAATGTTTTCAGAATTAGGCGAAAAGTGAAGAACCGAGTGTCTTAACACTAGGGTCCATCTGCCCGTCCTGCTGTGTGCGGGATAAAGCGTGAAGCAGATTTATTTTATTTTCTTAGGCATAGATATTGTATGCTGTTTCTTTATAACTTAAAGATGCATGCAAGCATGGAACAGATCAACACCTGTACAACTTTTCCCACGGTACCTGTTACAGTAAAATAAGAAAGAAAAACTGAAGACATAACGTGAGTATTATAGTAGATAAAATATTACAAGACATTAAATGTTCCATTGATGGTCACGAGTCTACGGACACTACAATTAACTTGAAGTTATATTTCTTAGAGTAGGTATGTGCCTTATATTTTAGTAAGTAATTTAGTGTTTTTTCTCCATTTTATGTGGAAATCTGGTGGAAAAAAAGAATGAGTGCTTTAACATTAACTTCTCTCTGCTTTCCACGTATATCGGGTGTCTTTGACATAAATACTTATCCTTCACTTGTCAACCTCTAACACCAAGTAGAAAAACCAACAATCAAATGAAAACAATATTGAAGAACAAAAAACAGAATTACATAAAGTATATAATAAAATACAATGCAAATGTATAGAAGTCATCACCCCATCGCTCCCAGGGCTCATGGCATGGGTACGTTATGGTGTAGTGCGTCTACTTTTTGCTATAGAAACACTTCCTCGGGCCGTGCGAACCCAGGGTTGAGGGAACAGCCCGACCTAGCGTAACTTTCTTTTGTTTGACTTAAAACTCTTAGAGAACCGCTACACGAACGACTCGGCGAGTCGTAAACAGTTTACAAGTAACGCATTACGGCTGTGGGAACTTCCCAGTGCTAATTGCTAGCTATATTCGTGCTTTAAGTTATTAATACGCTGCATAGACTATAGATCATTTTGTTATTTATTCCAGGGAATATCCTCCAACTGGAATGCTCTCATCGTTTTTCCGCTATAGACTAGTTATTAGGTTTTTTGTTATCTGCTGGACGTGTAGATGTAAGTGTAGATGTGGTGATGTTTTTATATAATTATAATAAGCCTTTACTCAGTGTTTTAAGGTTTTAAGAAACAGTGGTAATAATACACTCATAGATATATGAATGTACATAGTAAAATATTGATCAAACCAAGAAAATATAGGTTTGTATGTCAACAATTTCCTTTTCTTGTTACAGTAAATACAGGTAATATATTTATAATTAGGTGTTGTACTTATAAACAAAAATAAATAAATATATTAATGACTCCGGTATATATACGTTTAAAATATTATTTCCAGTTAGACAGAGGCCAGTCTTGGTGCAGGGACACAAGCGTATGAGTGCAAATGCGAGAGGTTGTGGGTTCCATTCCCACTCGTGGAAGTGAAATATTTTATATTTTGAGCGGAGCGTTTTAACACTACGCTCAGTCTGCCTACCCTGCTACATGCGGAATACAGCGTGAAGCTGATTTATAATATTTCCAAGTAAAAGAGAATTTATTGCCTTATACATTTAAAATATGAACAGAAATAAACAGCATAGCCTTATGTAATCTACATAGCGGATATGACAGGTATCCAGTATTATGAGTAACGCAATAGCTTTGATTTTCTTGGAATATTTCCTCCGATATACATATATTTTTAAACACTACGCTGTGCTAACTTACAAAGTTATATTATATAATTTTTTTATAATAAATGTAATGATACGATCTAATGACCGCAAGATTATGATTGCGCCGGGCTGTTATAACATTATTAAAATAATTGCATTTGAAAAAAAAATATCCGTCACAAGACAACGGCTTGATTGTCACCAATTATTTGAATAACGGTCCGGCCGACTGTTGCCGTGTCGTTTGACGGCTCGATTCCTTGAAAACGATTTATGCATTAGTAGCGACAGCAAATTAAATTAAATTAAGATATTTTATTTAGACTCCAGAAAATTCGGCGGAAAGTGGTAAACGGAGTGTCTTGTTGGTTCTCTCTGCCTACTCTGGTGTATGTGGTATACAGGTGAAGCATTTTATATTTTACTTGACAGTTATGTATACAGGATGCGATCTGCAAGTGCCGGCAGCTGCATTTTTATAATCAAAGTCACGCGGTCTCCCGGACACGTGCCGGTGAGTTATGTTCTTATATTAATTTTGTACCCCTCTTGGTTTTTAATTATTAATCAGCAGTCTCATATATTTGTAGGGCTTGGATTTAAAATCTATGAAAAAATACTTTCCGACTGACGTCAATGGCCAAATGAATGGGAAAAATCTGAATTTGAACCTATAACCATAGAATATAGTAAACAGCGTTTGCGTTACAGTGGTGTAAAATGCGCTCCATACGCTCGGAAAAATGAAAACGTAAACATTAATTAAACCTGAAGGCCGCCAATAACATGCTTGTTGAGAAATGTCAAGCTATGGAAATAATATAGCGTTTGAATGTTCGTCATTATAAATGAAAATTACATTATTTTTTATGTCATTTTTTAAATATATTCGTTCAATTGGATATATTCCGTTTTAAATCTTAAACTATTACACTCAGTCAAACTGAATATAAACGTAGTAAAGGCGTTAAATAATTCCTAATATTATATTACAAATTCTTGTAATATATTAGGACAAAAAAATTGCATTTGATTTCATAAAATATATAAATTTATATTTAGTGAAATTAAAATTTTCAGTTGACAAGCAAAGATGATCGCTGATCGTGCATGGCGAAAGGCGGTACTCGATCAGTTCGGTCTAAGAAGAAATTCTTTTGCGTATCGATGCTGACGGTGCGAGGTCGATGCCTTCACTTTGAGCGACTGTTGTTTTTCCCTTACGCGATCCCCTCAAACGAATAAATTCATGTAAAATTGAGATACTTTATGATCATCGTTGTAAATATACATAAGGTCTTTTGATATTTTCTATATTATGAAAATGCTCAGCTACTATGACACTATATCCAAAAAAAAAATGAAACTCATCTTTTTCACTTAAAACATTAAGTAAAAGCCTATATATGTATATTTTATATGAAAGCAAGGAGATGAAAAACAAATGTAAAATATTAGTCAAGCGCAGTTAACTGAATGGGTAGCGTGCCACAATAACGTCTATTGGTGTAATCATCTAAGTATAAGAGCATCTTGGCACGCTACCCATCAGATATGTCTCACTGTGCGGCGGTGTGCCAGGTGGCTGCTCTCTCGATTACTTGTTATTGGGGATTAAATTTTACATGAATCGCACACAGCAGCGTAGGCAGAGGGAACGTAGTTAACAGTTAGAACGTGGCAGTAAAATAATATCAAAATACCTCTTTCAATATTATTAACAGAATCTACTAAATCTAAAATAATAATTATAAATTGGAATATAATAATCACATAATTATAAATAAAACTAATCCATATCTCTGCGCGCTGTCATATATAATATATATTTTATCAGTTTCACACTGTATCCCGCACACAGCAGGATAGGCAGAAGGAGAAGGAGAGGAACCTCGGTGTTAAGACACTCCGTTCCCGTATATATATATATATATATATATATATATATGGTTATATTTTTGTAATTAATTAGGTATTACATACTATACTAAAGTATTTGTGGATACAACTGTAGCTCTTTTACATAATATTATGGTTTAACAGAAAAACTATCCTGATATTATAATTTCGGTACGACCACCAGAGGCAAGTTTTTATTTGCAATGAAGCAAGCAAAAAGAAAACGTTATTATATCAATATTTAAATAAAGAAATTGTTGCCAAATATAGAAATATATCAGAAATCTTCAACGCGAAACGAGTTACCACAAGACAATTTTAGTTGGTAACCTCAGGTAACCTGTGCTTTTGTAAGACATGACTCGGATTGCTTGTAATGTTACATTGTTTTATTTACTACGAATCAAAATATATAGCTACACATTTTTTATTTTTCCTCTCTTTCATATTTTGCGGCACAGATAAAAAATAAATGAATTTGTGACTATTCAATCAAGTCAAGTCAACTGAATCAAAATCTTGATTTTATTACATGTTTTCAATTGATTGACTTTGCGTGTTGAATGGCAGAGCTCAACGTCGCGCTTTGCCTCGACACCAGAGTGTAGAATTGAAAATGTTAAAATGTATACGCTGTGAACGGTGACGTATAAGAACATAACAATAAATTATAAAAAATATATGAAACATCAACAACATCTCAAGACTACATCTCAAGTCTTGTCTTATTTATGCGTCGAATCTAATTTTCTCTGAGGCGGTCCGCAATCTGCAATCATTTTCGCAGAGACAATCCATTTCTGCTGTACGTGACTGTAGGTAATGAGGGCTAATGGCGGCGGAGCTGTCATTATGTGGACGGTGGACCACTCGGCAGGGCGCTATTTCGCGCTTGTCTTCTACATTTTCTATTATTTTCACGTTTTAAAAGTTTATTTAAGAAAATGTTTCGTTATCTTTACTATGTTTCCCTCATAATTCCGTGAATCCGGTCCCAAAGAACCCGGTCTTTAGGAAGGCTTGCGTGGGGACAAGTCCAACACGCAGAGGCCCCTTAGAGAATATATAAATGTTTTACAGTGACGCATCAACCAGGATCCATTTCTGGGTAACCACAGGTAATTGCACAGAGGTGGTCGCCGGTTAATGCGTAGGAGCTATGGAAAATTTAGAAATCCAAATTAGTACAATGGTATGGAATTTGGATAGACTGACTACTGGGCTATTGAATGAGACTAACGGACGTCCGCCTTTACAATATACAATATACAAATTGAATGGTTGGAGGACGGTGACTTGCCTTCCACTTGATGGGCCCCCACAAAGCGGCGTAGTGCCGCAGAGAGATGTGCACCGGTTTCACCATCACAAGGAGTTCGTAAGCGGGTTCCTCCGCTATTACGCAGATTGAGCACTTCCACCCTTTCGAGCATATAGCTCTTGCTCTCCACTCTGCCGGCCAGTAAAGGCAAGCCAGAGGCGGGGGATAGATTACAATTCCCCTCGGGAGGACTCAGGTCCGTCGGGTCGCCACTCCCCAACAACTCGCCACAAGCCGCCTTGCGAGTTCATTATCTTTACTATTATTAAAAAGATTAATTATTAGAACTTATCATAAAAAAGCGCGCTTAAGAGGCCAGACGTGGAGCGGCACAAGAGTGTGACTGTAAGTGCGAAGGGTTATGGGTTCGAGTTACAACTCGGGGAAATGAAACACTTAATATTTTCATTTCTTCGCTCTGGTGTCGAGACAAAGTGCGGTGTCAAATTCCCCAACTCAACAATGCCCTCGACGAATTCGGTGGAAAGTGGAGAATGAGAACGGAATGCCTAAACCTCTGTTCCTTCTGCCTACCCTCCTATGTGCGGGATACAGCGTGAATCTGAAAAAAGTCTTTATTTATTTTAACGCACATAATATACCTAATATACCAACAACTGATTCTCATTGCGATCTGAGTTAATTCAGTCACTTAAAATGTTCCATATGCCATACGCAATTTCAGTTATTTCTATTTGACAAGGAGGGCTCAAGACGCAGATAAATATTTAGTAAGATATATAAAGAAGTTCAGTAATTAAATCATCAATATCGTATTATAAGACTATTCTATCACAAACATAAATGTAAAATGAGAGCCAAGTTCAATTCAGCACTGATAAAAGAAGCGAATATCTATATGACAAGTTCCGTGTTCAGTCGGGATGTGATTCAAGCTTAAAATTTCGTTCGTCAACTTTTTAAGTACAGTTTGTATAATCTCAAAAATGCCTATATTGAAATTTTTAATACCCAGTTAGGATTTCATAACTAAGCAAAATTACATGAAAGATTAAATATTTACGAGCTATGAAGGGTTGTGGTAAATATAAGTATATAGCTCGGAGTGAAATTAAATCCACAAACTTCACACAGTCATATACAGTACGCTATGATGGCCTCGATTGATCCTGGAACGACGGTTACAGTAAGCGACTATGCTAAATAGTAGCGAGCTTCACGCTGTATCCCGCACACGCACGCGCTTTGCCTTAACACCAAAACGAAGAAATGGAAATGTACTTTTAAAAAAGATTTTCATCTCCTCGAGTGGGGATCGAACCCACATCGCTTTTACAGTCACAATTTGTGACCCTGCCCCACGACTGGCCTCACATTATAATTTAAATGTAAATATATTTAATTATTATTTATAGTGTGGGAAAAATCCATGTATCGGCATCAGAACACAACCGAGAGCCAGACATTTGACACTGCCCTGCCACGGTCACGATCGCTGTCTTGTCGCTTTGCCCTGTAAAGTGTAAAGCCTTCAAAGCCTTTAGCCTGTTCTCCACTATTAATCAAACTTGTTCTTGTCATTGGCTTTGTCTGTTCGCACTAAGTCTGCCACTCACGATTGAGACGAAAGTAAATCATATGAGATACATTAAATTTGATTATCTTAACCAGTAAAGTGGTATAGCTTGTTTCGACAAGTAGTGTAGATTATGGTAGTGATAGGTACAAAATATCACTTACATATAGAAGTCATGATAATGGCCAGCCTAGTACTATTCTAAGGGTAAGTGTCAGCTTCACGCTGTATCCCGCATACAGCAAGGTAGGCAGAGGGAACCCAGTGTTAAGACACTCTGTTCCCCACTTTCCGTCGCAAATTTCGAAAGCATAGCATGTTAAATTGCAGAACTCAATGCCGGTCTTTTGCCTTGATGCCACAGTTAAGAACTAATATTAATAAATAACAATTCATTTCCTTGAGCGGGAATCGAACCCACAACTGTGCTCCTAGGCCACGGTAAGTATATATCGTCGTAGTACAATGTTTTGTATTAACACTTTATTACCTGTTTGCTCGTAACGGCATTTCCTTGTCTTGTGCAAAGGATGTTAGTATAAAGTCGCTAACATTTTGTTTAGGTACAGGTTTTACTCTTCGCTCCTGTCATATGCATTATAATATATTGATTTAGTTTGCCATTGAATCTCGCATATAGTAGGGTCGGCAGAAGCAGGTCCCAGAATAAACTGGGGACCTGTGTTAAGACACTCAATGGAGTGTCTATTACGAGCCTTCTGTTTCCCATTTTCTGCCGAATTCTGCGGAACTCAACGCCGCTATACTTAACTAAATATATATATATATTTAATTATTCAGACATTTCATAAAATAATTCATATAATAATCAATTATATAAACTTGTCGTGTTAACTACACTTCAAAATAAAACAATAAGTACCTAATTCTGTATTTTACTTATGTACATGAACTTAACACTCAGATCTTGAAATTGTATTCTTTTTTTTTACCAAGTTACAGTACACACTATGATTATGAAAAAAAGTTGAAAACAATAGAGTCGAGTTTCCAACTTACTCACACTACGAACTCATTCTATAACAATACGATTGAGATGACTAAAGGCGAAAACCTCATGCTGTATGCCGAATACAGCAGGGTAGGCAGAGGGAAAATCCGAGCTTTGGATTAAGGCACTCTGTTTCCCGTTGAGACACTCCTGTTACCCGGTTTTAACCGAATTCTGGAGACATTGAGTGTTGTATTGGGGAACGCAACGCTTCGCTTTGCCGTCTTACCATAGCGAGGAAATGGAAATGAAATATATAATTTCATTTCCTCGAGTGGAAATCGAAACCATAGCCTGTCACGTTTACATTGTCACACTTGTGCGCTAAAGAAATATTGATATAAATTATTATATACTTGCTTAGGTAATAATATCTATGTAGTATTATTGTGTGACATATGACGTAGTGAATGTTATAAAGAAATAAAACTGGTCATATATAATAATATATATAAATAATTAAATTTGTTACAAACCTTGTATAGCTGAACAGATTGGAATTATTAAAATTGACTCTTGACGCTTGAGTACACACTAAATATTCACACAGATGCATTAACGGAATGAAAATAACTTGTTATTGAGAATATGAAATAACTTCTTATTGAGACATAACTCAAACGGGAAATTAAAATACGTTATTGACGTTATTTATATATGTAGAAAACTTTACAGATAATGGACTGCAATATTGTCGATAACTCGCTTCCAATACCCACCACGCAATTACCACATCAATACACGTAGTTAGAACAAGGAGTTAGATTGATCAGGGCCGTGGGAGAGACCTGAAGGACGCTGGGTGGAATTAATTAACGTCTCGCAAGTAGGCCGTTCTAATCCACAACAACTGTTCACTCATGCGGCTCTGATACTGATCACATTTATGTGTATTACAAGTTTCTTTATATACCTACCTATAGTATATATAATATAAGCTTTATCTATCATATATCGAGGACAGACGGATGGAGCTACATGCTCGTCTCATATGTATGTATTTACCAGACGGTTATAATAGTGATCAATTGTAATTACTGAGGCCGTCGTGGCGCAGTGGCACAACCGTGAGTTGCGAGTTCGTTTCCTCCGCGTTAACATTTTCATTTTTTTTTTGAGTCGAGTTGGTTGAATTCAGACACTCAACACGCAATGCCTCAGAAATAAAATAAATAAAATCATAAATAAATTTAAATTATTTGTTTTATTATTACTCTATATTTAAAATCTAATTTTTTATCGATTTCGTAATAACCAATATAGGCAACAAAGGCACATTAAACATTGCCTTCTGCAAATAACAATATTAAGTAGATAATTATTGGTCGTCCTTCGAGCACCTACTATGTACATTGTAAATCGGGCATCCCTCTCTGGAGACACAGGATAAATGTAAAATAATAATAATAAAAATGAGGCAAGTCGTGGCGCAGGGGCACAAGTATATGATTGTAAACGCGACGGATCGTAGGTTCCATCCTCACTCGAGGAAATTAAATATTTATTTAAAATTATATTTTCATTTTTGAATTTGGGTAACGGTGGGTCTTAACACTAGGTTTCCTCTGACTACTCTGCTGTGTGCAGGATCTGCTGTCTGAAGCAAACAGAAGAAATAAACTACTATTATTATTACAATAAAATCAAATCAATCTATCTAAAATCACACCTTATAACGAACAAGTACATTAATCTAGAAGTTAGTTTACAACTCCCGCGACGTACTACCAACTCTAAACAATCACGATTTATGTTCCTCTTGAATTTATAAACTACTGTTCACACTTTATAAAGACCGGCTAATTGGCAGCCGTTTCTATACAATTTGATTTAAATTTGATTCAAAGAATTATTATTATTATTATATTTTATACTAGTGACGGAACTCGACGCCGCGCTTTTTTCTTGGTACCAGATCGAAGAAATGAAAATATTAATAAATAATAATGAATTAAGCAACAAATAATCGAATCCACAACCGCACGCTACATTCAGGTATTTGTACTCCTGCGCCACGACGAACTCATTTATTATATATTATTTATTCATATTTTTACATAGTACATACTTGTTAGTTCTGGCTTGTTAAATATAATTTATTTTTTTTAATTAATAAAAGTATATAATTTAAAAATGTTGAATGTTAGCTTAATGGCCACATGCAATAAATAGACTAATTAATTTTACCATAATACTTTTTTTTTTTTTTTATGGGAGAGGACAAGGCAAACGAGCGTTCGGGTCACCTGATGGTAAGTGATCACCGCCGCCCACGACCCCATGCAACACCAGAGGAGCCACAGGTGCGTTGCCAGCCTTTAAGGTGAAGATGAAGGACACCGGGGCCCGGCATTACCTACTGCGAAACGCAGTGGCAAGGGCCACTACTTCACGCCGGTTTTAAATGCCGGGGGTGGTATTAAATCCGGTCGAGTCTGCCCATGCGTGTTGCCATTACTGGCGACGTGACTCTACCACACGTACTTTAGTCGCCTCTTACGACACCGACAGTACCAGGGTGATCCTTTTCTAAGCCGGGACCACACGGCTGATATATTTTTACTCAAAATTATTAAATAATATACAATTGTTTATATTATACTTATTTATATATATTATATTATGATCAAAATTTATTCAAAATCCAAAAATTCCCAGTACTCAACTTCCCGAACCTCAATACGCCTCCAGAATTCCGAAAATGGGTAGCGGAGTGTCTTAACACTAGGCTCTCTCTGCGTAGCCTGCCACATGCGGGATACAGCGTGAAGCTAAAAAAATAGTTGTTCCCACAAAAGTACTAATAGTCGATTGAGGTTACGCGGCATGCGCCTCTAGATACGGGCAATATTCAATTGGACGTATTAATTGATAGTTTGTAACGTTGAACAACGGTAACGGCGGTACTGTGCTGACAATTTGTGTTCTATTAATTGCAAACCTGAATTCAAAATGTCTTTATTAAAATACTCTAGTTATTTCGTAAATAAACAGTTGATTTACGGCCTGGTTCTGGTAAATAATAACATTTGTTTTATAGTAAGTGTAACTATTTTATCTTTCATTTGTACGTTTTGTACGAGGTGAGGTCTAATAATTTTTATTGATTGCTTACATTAGTGGCCCCCGAGTGGCTTTTACCAAATAAAACACTTATTTTATAGCAATATTGTCACTGCAATTGTTTATATTGTCAATCAGAGAGAGAGAGAGAAAGAGAGTCTATTATTTACATATTATTAATATTTAAAATTCAAATAATCCTAGAAGTCTCATAAGATATGAATTAAATAAATAATTCTAACGGCAGAGGATGTAGCGGACAGCTCCGAACGGAAATCCTGCATCTGATAGTTGCAATCTGCACGTGCATAATTGTTGGCGTGCAAACCTGGCTGCAGTGGTGACCTGGCTTAGTGCTTTAGAGAGGACTTTCAATATAATATAATTAGTCGCTAAACGCAGTTCTGAAATCTAGATTAGTATATTAATATAAGAAAAATATACTGGAACCGGAATTACTCTGTTAATTTGAATTCCCTTTAATGTATCAAAAATACGCGTTTATCTGCGATAAACCATGTCTTCTTTTTAAGTAAACATAGAAATATGATTACCATTGTATATGATTTTTTCAGGAAATCATGGAGTCGAACAAAGTGATGTTATAAGAGTACCTTAAAAGGTACGGAACCCTAAAAAACACTAGAAGGCTTCTCTCGATGTAATATAAATTGTGGTGTGTCATGGTAATATCAATCGTGGGGACGTAGCTTGTGGGTTTGCTGCAACGCAATTACTGCTCGCAGTTAGTATTAAAGTCTAATCAAACGCAAAACCACAAATATAGAGTGGGATTTATTTGAGTGTCGTGTTGCATAAGAGCCTACAGCCTTCTATTGGTTCTTACGTTTTGTAAAATACAAGCGGACCTGGCCGGTTTCGCTCGCTTGAACTATAAGAATATTTCTGAAATTATTTTCAGTTTATAGAGTGAATTCTGAAAAACCATGAAACACGTGTTCATTAATGTGTTAAAGATTTTTCCATGCAAATTTTCAACTCCGATGTCACCATATAAATAGATAATTTCTAAATATCAAGAACAGGCCCCTGCCCCCAGTGCAATATTAACCCACATCCCATCAACTAAGTGTTGTGGGTTTGTTTCCCACTCGGGGTAATGGAATACCTATGCTATGCTATGCTATGCGCGGTATACAGCGTGGACATGGAAAATAAGTTTATTTGTACAGATAAATTCAACATAAATATCTAAATAAACATGTGAATTCACTAATTTCGTAATTAATTAATATGAGAATATATTTATAATAAAATTTACATAGCTAGATATAATATTCGCTGGCATGGACGCGTAACGGGTCGCTATATGTACGCTGTGTGTATGTAAGCGACGATATTGTATGTATTGTTGCGTTACATTGGGGAGACAAATTGCGAGCGCGGTGCGTGTCGCCGCTCGCCGTCGGCGTGTCAAAGCAGTGCACTGTTTCATTGACTTCCCGGGCCTCGAACTCTGTACTAGGGATGGCACTGACGACCTAAGGCACAATTAAAAGTTATAATGATGATAACTTCTCGGCTGTTCTTACGGTGCCAGTAATTTGGTCAAATTGTTTTTTTTTTAACTTCACTCTGCATTCCGCACATAACGAGGTAGGAAGTTAACTACACTACGTTGCCATTAAGACATTTCCTCTCCTCTCTTAGTTAAATGTACAGCTCACAGTAGCTGAAAGTCACGGATTGTTTGTAAGTTTACTATGAAATTATGCTTTTATTTTTACTTATAGTTATTTTAATACACTTTAAGAACTTAATTTTAAGCTCTCATTCAATATGTACATGATTAACCTCGAAGATTGAATCGTAAAAAAACTTGTATTTCAGCTTGTTGAATAAAACAGTCAATGTATTTTAAAATCTTTAATATTTTATTATTCTGTTATTTTTATAAGTGGACAATAAAGAGTTTTAATTATCATTGTGGTTAATATAAGTAAATAAAACAATTAAATTCCTCGACTAAGCCCAGCCCTGATGGTGTGTGCCCAGGCAGCACGCTATGGACAGCGAGGTTGACGACGTTGCAATGACAGGATCAAAAAGCGTAACTTTAATTCGTACAGGTAGTTCAAATCACATTTTTATATACACACAAAAATATAGGTTTTTTGATTATTTATATTTCCACTCTGTGCATTTTTCAATTTTATTTTATTATTATTTTTAATTAAACTAATACATAAAATCATGAAGAAAATATTTTCGAAGGAACTCTGCTTCCCAGAGGAAATGAAAAATGTAATATTTTCAGTTCTTCGTTTTGGTTTCAGCTACTCAACGCCCAGTTATCGGCGGCCCTCTATCTACCCTGCTACATGCGGGACACATCGTAAAGAAAAAAAAGAGTAAGATATCTGTAAAATAGCTTCTTGCAAGCAGATATTCGATCCTTAGCGTTATATGGTACCTACACTATCGTGTCACGCGCTAGGCGCTGTGACCGTTGTGCTCAGCGGCGCCGCTAATTGCGGCCTGCGCATGCGACCCAACTCCTACCACAATTGATAACTGTTTTTTTTTTAGCGTCATGTATCTGTATCTCTCATATAGCAGAGTCGGCAAAGGGTACCTAATGCTTAGACACTTCGTTCCTCATGTTTGGGCAAATTCTGGAGGCGTTGCATGTTGATTGGCAGAACTCTCCCTTTTAAGGCTAACATTTTGTAGGATTTAACTACAATTATATAATTTTCAGAATTTTATTCCTGAACTTGTACTCCATAGCTAGGCTAGCTATCGAATTTGGTAATTCAGCCGAGAGTACTTTTCACGATATAAACCTGGCTATAAGGTCATTTTTCTTTTTATTTTTAGAAATACATTTTTTTCAGGGAATCAGGGGAATACAGGTCTGACTATAGAGTTGGAATTTCGTTTGTGAGATAGAAAGGCTCTTGACAGACAGACAGACGGATAGACAACAATGTAGTCTTACTAGGATTCCTTTTTTCCTTAAAAGGTACGGAACACTAAAAACATCCAGCTACTAATTAAATAGTAATTCCTTGTAACTTTTTTTTTTTTTTTATGGGAGAGGACAAGGCAAACGAGCGTTCGGGTCATCTGATGGTAAGTGATCACCGCCGCCCACGACCCCATGCAAGACCAGAGGAGCCACAGGTGTGTTGCCAGCCTTTTAAGGGTGAGATGAAGGGCACCGGGGCCCGGCATTACCTAATGCGAAACGCAGTGGCAAGGGCCACTACTTCACGCCGGTTTTAAATGTCGGGGGTGGTATTAAATCCGGTCGAGTCTGCCCATGCGTGTTGCCATTACAGGCGACGTGACTCTACCACACGTACTTTAGTCGCCTCTTACGACACCGACAGTACCAGGGTGATCCTATTCTAAGCCGGGACCACACGGCTGACTTCACCAGAGCGAAGAAATGAAAACATAATTAAATATTTTCTTTCCTCGAGTGGGAATCGAACCCGCAACCAGTCGATTGTGCAGCACAATTTGTACCACTGCGCCACGACCAGCCTCAAAAGAATTAAAAGAAACTTAAGAATTATAATATAGTTATCAAGTGATTTTTTTTTCTAATTTAGGCTTTACAAACGACAATACGTTAGACATTATCTTAGACAAACAACCACTAACAGTTCCAAAATTATATTATTTATTACAATGAAATCACTATTATTAGGACATTGAAGGGCAGAGGACATTCTAAGCACACAAGGATTAAAATTTTTCTTTTTGCTTCCGGTTTTCAGAGAAGCTTAATTCGGTTACTGACCCAATAAAATGTCTAATAAAATAACTCTCTTCTCTTCGTCATCTTAATAAAAGTCTTATAAAGCTTTTCTCTTAGCAACAAAATTTTCCATTTTGTAGTAAACACGGGTTCCGAGAAATGCGCGCGCAATCGGCCGCGCTCTCCGACAGTTCGGACTAAAGCCCACCGGCAAACTGCTTACCTGCGCCACAGATAATTATTATGTCTTAATAAATTGTGGTGCGATATTATTTAGTGCTAAATAGTATCTTTGTGTTATTATTTATTTTATTCTTTATTTAAAGGAAATTTTAATTTTAAAATGATTATGCAATTCTAGATATAATATACTTCTTTTAATAAAAAAAAATATATATGTGAGAACAATTTAACCAACCGACTAAGTCAACCAGTTAGCCTTCTAAACTAGTGTCAGCTATTCTAATAAATAAAAACAAAAAATAAATTTATAAGTATCACTGAGTATTTTAATAGGCACAAATGTATGATCTCAGATGTGTATTTGGATTCATTTAAAAAAATCTATAAAAATTAGAACGAAGTGGGATTTGAACCCGCGTCTCTCGGTAACCGTCGCATGTCGTATTTGGATGTTAGAAAGGTTGATAATATATCGTATCGCGTGTTGGTAATCACAGAAGACTAGCTAATTGTGCTGGCGTGTCCAGTTCGCCCGTTTCCTGTCCGCCATTCATTTTTACATTGTACCTACTACATCGTAATTGTTTTATTGTGCAACGTGTCATTCGGCTGTAATTTATAATCTTTTATATATCATAATATATGTATTAAAGATTCAGAGGGCATAAGCGTGTGACTGTAAAAGCTACAGGTTGTGGTATCGATTCCCACTCATGGAAATGAATATTTTAATTTCTTTGCTCTGTCGAGGCAAAGCGTAGCGTTGAGTTCCATCACTCGACACGCAATGCCACCAGAATTTGGCATAAATTGGGGAACAAAAGTGTGGGAACAGATGGGAACAGAATTTCTTAACACTAGGTTACCATGATCCCTCTGCCAACAGCTGCTTAAAACTAAAAAAATAATAGTATGTTTAAAGACATGACACTAGAATAAAAACTTATGCAATGAATTACTTATTGGAATAACATAACACGTAATTTCCTGAGACCTGCCGTGTTTCCTGGAAAATATAACTATCTGCATTCTATTAAATATCTTCATAAAATGTAATTGTATAAATATTTATTTGCTACATACGTGCCAATTATATTTATTATATACTTGTTTATACTACTGTTACTAAATTCTAAACAAGAAAAATGCTATTAGCATTATAATATATAATGCAAGAGCTTTAGAGCTTTTAGAGCACTTTAATAAATTAAATGTTTGAACTTCCAACTATCTATTGTTAATAATAATAATGTCTTCAAATTCTATGTTAATATCTATACGTATAATAATATTGTAACCGATCGCTGTCTGTGGAAGGGAGTGGAAGATATATGAGAAAATCTATTATTGGGATAATTTATTAGTGTGATAGAACGCAAAGGTCGTCGTGGCGTAGTGGCACAAGGGTGTTGCGCGTAAACGCGACGGTTGTGGGATCGATTCCCGCTCGAGGAAGTGAAATATTTCTGTACGTTTATATTTTCATTTTTCTTCGCTCTGGTGTTGAGGTAAAGCGCGGCGTTGAGTTCTGCCACTCAACACGCAATGCCTCCAGAATTCGGCCAGAAAGTGGGGAATGGAGTGTCTTAACACCGACCTTCCCTCTGCCTACCATGCTGTGTGCGGGATACAGCGTGAAGCTGAACTCAAAACAATTATTTTTAAAATTTTTCTCTGTTTGTGCGTTTGTTCACTTTAATCTTAGAATCGGCTTAACCAATCGAGAGCAGTTTTCATGATTTTATATTGGCAAGGTTCCCTTAACATTTAGTGGTTTGTTTTATTTAAAACATTTCGTTGCGGATCGCTAGTCAAAGAATAAAGTTAACCCTAGAGACAGTGAGTGAGAAGTGGTATTGCTGTAGAGGCAGTTACTTTCAACGAGAGAAACCATCAGTCATAGATTTATCTTCGGACATATTTCTGAATACTTTTTATGTACAATTAATATAATGATATTTATAATTTATGTGTGTTTTATTTATCACCACAATATCCTATCGTATAAACGTATAATTAAATATTATAAACTGACAAAAATGATATTTTTCTTGCATTAATAAACCGGATTTTTTATTTATAATAAAAAAAAAACGTAATATTAAAAAATACAATCTTTAAATATATCTCTCATTTTTATTTCATATTTACTTCTCGTAAACCTACTTATAAACGCGTTAACTACAAAATTTTATTAATTTCATTGAATTATTCATACTTCAATGAACATAATAAAAAAAAAACAACAAAAGAATATATCAATTATTATTTTATTAACCATGCCTCACATAAAATATATCTATCAGGTTTATAATATCCTACAGGGGAATAAATCATGTGAATCCTACACTAAACATAGGGCTGCGGTTAGATGGAATGCAGCGCTGCCGGCGGCTCGGCGCCGCCACCCTCCTCTCGTTTCACGTTTCTGAGAAAGGGAATTCTCAATCATTTCTCTACTCTCTATCAACTGTCATTCGATGCAATATCAAAATATTATCAACTTCACGCTGCATCCCGCACGCAGCAGGGTAGGCAGAAGGAATCAAAACTCTTGTAAGACACTGCGCTCCCCACTTTCAACCGAATTTTTCGAGGTATTGTGTGTTGAGCGGTGGAACTCAACGTTGAGCAGCTGGGCTCAAAAATGAAAATATTAATAAATAAAAATTAATTCCCTTGAGTGCGGATCGAACCCACAACCGTAGCTTTACAGTGACGTCCTTGTGCCCCTGCGCCACGACTGCTTTAAGAACGAACGAATATCAAGAAATCATTAAGGGCAAATATAACAAAAACTTGTACAGCGTTAACTTACAGTAGGCACGTACGTTCTACAGTTGTATTATATATTATATGTACAAATCATATACACATTGTGGCTCATATTATATATCTATAATATTTTGTTATTTTAAAGAGATTTCATCAGGGCCGCGTGGCGCTCGGTGGTTATGGGTTCGTTCCCCATTTGAGGAAATGAAATATTTATTTAAAATAATATTAAAATTAATTTTTCAAGGCATTTTGGTGTAGCTCAACGCCGCGCATCACGCAATGCCTTGAAAAATTCGGTGGAAAGCGGGGACCGGAGTATCTTAACACTAGCTTCCCTCTGACTGAAGCCGATTCATTTTGTTTTTAGATTATTTTTGTAGTTATCAAAACTTACTTACACTAGTATTTGACATTATATTTCGTTCGTTGAAGGTCAGATAAAGTAAACATTACTGAGTAATGCATCTCCTTGTTAGAGATTCAAGTCTATTAGTGAGAGATTAATTTTAATTTAGATTACTTATATGTGATGATCTTATTTACTCTACATACACCGTAGCCGTAGATAGGTAGACAGCCTAAAGCTACAAAAAATTTATGACAAAATAATAGAAAATAATTGTGACGATAAGCTATTTATTACCTTATACCAAATGTCTCTAGATCCCCGTTTACCTGTAGCTCGAGCCTTCTTAAAATCTTACATTAAAAATGTACCAAAGCTTATTTATTTATACACTTTTAAATGTAACCTGAAATCTGAATTAAAAAAGAATCATCCGATTACTTTAAAAAATACTTAAAATTACCGAGAAACTAAAGTAAAAAAGAGTAATTAAAAATATATATTTAAATAAACAAAAATCATAAACTTATTTTACTTATTTAATATACTCTATAATATATACAGCGTGTTTCCGTATCAAACAAGTAATAAATGCTTAATAAAGATTCCCAGAAGCGTTCTTACGACAACACGTAATACACATTTCGTCATATCAAGATAGACGTTGGAGATGTAATCTATATAGAATAGCTACGTTACAATTTTTTTGTATAATAATAGTATGTAAAGTTTTAAAGTATTTTGGAATGAAAACAAGCTAGTATTTCATGTTTAAATATTATTCTTTATAATAAATTTTATTTAGATGATTTTAATATTTTTAAACAATTTTTAACCTTCAAAAATATATATTAATCGCAAAATATAATAAAAAAAAATTTATACAAATTCATTGAAACGTTGTATGGTACGTAAGTAATAAATCTTGTACTCATAACTGGGTGTCGGCGGCCGGGATTGAAATATGAAGAGTGACTTGATACTAAGGGCAAGGCCACGGGTTCGATGACCGGCTATTTAAGGACGGCATCTCGTTCACTCGTAACTCGTAGTGGAGTAACGCTAGTGAGCGATGGCTTGTCGATTATTAGTTACATTTGTGTAGAACATTTTTATTTAGTTCAATGCTGTATCCCGTTAATAGGAAAAGACAGAGAGAACCAGGGAAAAAAGTGTTAGGACAGTCCGTTTCCCGCTTTCCGACTGATTCTGGAGGCCTTAAATTTTAAGTAGCGTAACTCAACGCCGCGCCTTAGTTTCATAACTGAAAGCGACACTTGTTCCCTTGAGTGGTAATGATAGAGGTACTTATCATTTATTTTTAAGATGATATATGCATTTTTTTAACGTTTTGTCAGAAGGGAAAAATGAAAATAATTCGTCACCTCTAGTTGAGATCGACCCTCAACAAACACTTGAAGACGGGCTAAAGAAGATTTTTAAACGTTACATATATTTGATTTATATTGAATGCGCTTATAACTTGTATATTTTAAAAGTAAAGTAAATGTTAAGAATTGGTTGCAACATTTAAGATTTCAATTGTGCAATGAATGCAATACAAAAGACATTTCAATTCATTTAGGTTGCATTAAATAAACACTGCGATATAAACTTGTTTAAGTATATGTTTGTATGGAAGTGTGTCTATAACACACATACGTACAAAGTTATACTTAAAATTAAGTTAAGGAAATATAATTTAGGTTAAAAAAGTGCTAATACAGGCATTGCGTGTGGAGCGGCGGAACTCAACGCCGCGCTTTGCTTCGACACCAGTGCGAAGAAATGAAAATATAAATTTAAATAAATATTTCATCTCCTCGAGTGGGGATCGAACCCACAACTAGTTGATTTTACAGTCACACTTTGTGCACCTGCGCCACGACTGGCCTACATTACGTTCTGTTATGCAGCATTGCATGCATTTTCCTGCATAAATTATGCAAGAAAATACTTAAATAGTTTAAGTTAGTTCAGTGCAAAATGTTTGGATATAAAGGTACACGAGAAATATATAAAATATAATATAAAGTATCAAATTTTTTATTAAGTATAGACATTGAAAGCTAAGTTATGAGCTTGAGAGTGCTAACGGTTAGTAATAAATAAAATAAATGTAACAACTTAACGACTTTTAACTACTGGTGTTGCCCTCTGAATCATTATTCACTTTACATAGATTTACGATATTACTCTCTAAGGAGGTTAAGTTGTACTTGCTTTTGTAAATAAAACTATGTTAAAATATTGTAGGCCAGTTGTTACAAGCGAGTGACTGCTAACGCAACAGGTTAGAGGTTCGAATCCCACTCGAGAAAATTAAATATTTAATAATTTAATTTCTTCACTCTGTTGTGATAAAGCGAGTATTTATACGCTATACCTCCAGAATTCTGCGTAAGTTAGAAGGCGGAGTGTCTTACCACTAGCCTATATTGCTCATTGTAAAGTAAATTTGTAAAAGATGAATGAATTATAATACCAACTTTATTAGGGATATTATAAAATTATGATTTTAGGCTAGCTGTGGCGTCAGTGTTGAGGCACGTCAGGTTGCGGGTTCGATTACAATTCGAGGAAATTAATTATTGAATATATTTATATCTTCGTTCTGGTGTCGAGACAAAACGCGACGTTGAGTTCCACCACTCAAAATGCAATGTCTCCAGAAACCGGTGAAAAGTTAGGAGAGGAGTGTCTTGTCACTCGGCTACGTAGTAGACAGCTACTCTACTACATGCTAAATGTAGCGTAAAGCTGAACAAAAAAACATAATTACACAATTATTGTTACAACAACGTCGTTTGGGTAACACTAGCTATTATTAATGCATCAAATATTTTCCAAGAAACATAGTAACCATCATTTTTATAAAAGAGCAATTCTACATTTTTTTTTATTCTAATAAACAAAATTTATGAAAGTTAGTATTTTGTAAATAATATTAATTTTAAATCTCTATTATCACGCTATAAGTTATAGTAGCGTGTTATTATGAAATTAGATATAATTTACTGAATTAAAATAACTTAATATACGAGGAAACGCTTCGTCATATTTTAATAATATGATAGATGCTTCATCATGCATGATTATCAGATTCTAATACAGTCAGTGCAGCAGTTAATAGATTTTTTAGATTAATTTTTATTTACATTTTTTTCCAGTGTCAGGCTGTATTACGCGTAGCAGGGTAGGCTTATGCCGTGTGATTCCGGCCTAGAATAGGATCACCCTGGTACCGTCCGTGTCGTAAGAGGCGACTAAAGTACGTGTGGTAGAGTAAGTAAGTATTATACTAAATAATGGGTAACCTACAAAGTGACACGTCATACGCGCCATACACTCGAAAGCAGTTAAAAGTAGCTGTCGTCGAGCAATTATAAACGATTATGTAATATCGTCCATGTTTATACATATGTATTTTTCGGAATTTTCATTATGTTAATTTTTATCAAAAAAAAACCGATTTCTTTAATTTTTAACTGAATCCCATCAGCACCTAAAAAAACTTTAATCAAATTGCCCTTTCCAGATTCATCGGAACCGATTGGTGTGATATTGTCAGTTATTCGTCCATTTGTCGCGCGCAATCCTAATGTAAATTTAAGACTTGTATGATTTTGTCATGGATACCATTATCAGAAATGGACCAAATTAAGATGAGACCACACAGGAAACACTACACTAGCTTTTCAATAAAAAAAGAATTATCATAATCGGTTTACCCAGTCAAAAGTCTTGAGTTGACATACAAAAAAAATATATACAGTCGAATTGACAACTCCTTTTACAGAAGTCGATTGAAAAATGAAAATAGGAAGAAATAGTAGCGGCGGTTTTACCGGACACAGCGTCAATGAATATTTGTTTTTGCTTGTATTTATTTTGTTATGTGTGGAAATAGTTATTATTTCTTGTAGATTTGTAGATCTGCATTTGCAGATCGAGATTGGACTTTTCCTTTATTTATACGGCAAGTTTTCACTTCTTGCCAAATCTCATAAGGGACTGCAGATCGGAATATTTCATGTTAATTTTAGATTGATGCATCCACGCGATCTAGAGATAAATGTTCTTGTTCCATAGATACACTAAATATGTTTTTTCTCGCGCTGTATCCCGCACACGGCAGGATAGGCAGAGGGAACCTCGGTGTGTTAAGACATTCCGTTTCCCACTTTCTGCTGAATTCTGGAGGCAATGCGTGTTGAGTGGCAGAACTCAACGCCGCGCTTTGCCTCAACACCAGAGCGAAGAAATGGAAAGAGTAAATAAATATTTCACTTCCTCGAGTGGCGATCGACGACGATCTATCGACGGCTTCAAAACATGCTTAGTTTTTTTATCTCCATTCACGTGTTTCCTTTCACATAGAGACGTCATGTATGAGTGGTTAAACATGATCTAACTTCACAATAAAGGCGTCAAGCATTTATAAATTTTACTAACCGTAACATACTCTTAATCTATACATAATAAAAGTTGAAGAATTTGTTTGGTTGAACGCGCTAATCTCAGGAACTGCTGGTTCGAATTGAAAATAATTTTTTTTCGTTGGATAATCCAATTATCGAGGGAGGACTTAGGTCACGTTAGAATATGACAAGCTAGTGTTATATAAAATAAAATAAGAGGCTAGTCGTGGAGTAGGGGCACAAGCGCGCGACTGTAGACGCGACAGGTTGTTAGTTCGATTCCCATTCAAGGAAATGAAATGTAATATTATCATTTTTTTGCTCTGGTGTCGAGACAAAGTGCGACATTCAGTTGCATCACTCAGTGACTCGACGCAGACACTCGACGCAGAGGCTCGAGAATTGAAAGGAAAATGAGGAGTGTAGTGTCTTAAACCTCGGCCTACCGTCCCACAAGCCGAATATAGCGCGAAGCTGGACTAAAAAACAAATCGACTACAATAAGCCCTAACAATGATTATAAAATGTTACACGCATACATACCTAGGTTCATAAAAGCGTTGACCACATGAAAGTAGTTAGTTATCATTCCAATCAATGCATGCTCCACGCAGCATCCAAACCGGTAAGATGACATAAAATCTCTTCAAGACTTGTTGCTGGCAGTTGCGGGTTGTTGCAAACCGCTGATTACGTCTTAGCTGGGAAGTCGACACCGTACGTTACCACATTTCCATATATTAATGTACGATGTTTTTCCGGTGTTCTGAAATTAAATCGATATTGGCTTGCAAAAATTACCCTTTTTCTTTCTATAAAATATATTTCTAAATCATTTAATGAGTCTTAATTTTTTTGGCAAATTCGTACTTGCCCAATTGAAGCTTAGATACTTGACCGACATCTTAATTCTTTTAATAAGCTTTTTTACGACATTGTCTTTATAATGAAAAATGTATTAATTCTATCTTTGTATTATAAAGAGTTAACTGGCATTTATCGATAATACATATAATTGAATAATTAACTGATTGATATCATCATGGGATAGTATCTGAGGATTCTATTCCCGGTCAGGGGGAGGCACTTGCTCTGGTAAAACGATCACAAACTCTCACACACTAATTGTTTGAATTGGTGAAAGGAGAGACTGCAGTGTCTTGACACTAAGTTCCTTTCGGCTGCCTGCTTCAAGCTTAATCGACAACGGGTGGTAAATTAAAGTAGTATGTATAATGAGGTTGCAGGCGGCATCAAGCGAATTTATATGTGACAGAATTGAAATATGGATTGTGTTAACGCTAGATTGCTGTAACCTTATGGCCTCTACCTTGTGTGCCATTCCTTCTCTGTCTCTGCAGATATTCGTTCTGGACTTATATACAGAGACCAACCCCAGAATTTTTATTATATTAACAAAAAAAATTTGGCATGAAAAATTTAAAAAAAGTATAAATAATAAGTAAAAATAGTATAAGGGATTATTCATCTAAATAGCGGGTTCCACTATTGCCTTATAAGGATTGAGGAAGTTAAAACATAAAATAGGCAAGCATAAGGTAATATACACTTTCCGTTTATCCTTCTATATAATAGAAGATGCAATATTATGAAAAGAGTTTTGTATTTTAAAAAATATTATTCTAATTCAGTAGTTCTGAACATTAGTGTTGTTAAAATTTCTAGGGTGGCCCGAGATTACACTGGGGTATGCATGGACCACCCGGTCCCCTATTCCTTCGCCCATGTATGTTTTGATGATAAATAAGGAAGCAGAAGAATCTTTTGATTCTATTTTATTTTTTCCAAAAAAAAAAAAACTAAATATTTTAAAAAGAACTGTCAATTTCATATATTAAGTTATTGATCTATCTGGAAAGATAAAAGTGCAATATATATTTTATAGGTAAGTACATTTTAGTACCAACACAAGTTCAATTCACGTTTATTGTAGTGGATGACGTCAGAGAGGCCCGTGGCGGCTAAAGTGTTTCGCTTACAACGATTACAGTAGTTTACAAAAGCATAAAATAGTGCGCGGCCTCAACATGGGCAATAAAACTGTGGGAAAAATAGAAAATAACGATACTTGAAAAGGATTTATTACAAGCGAATGGAAATTGTTTTATTGTTTTTAAAATATTAATTGATTACTTCCTTGTGCTTTAATGTACTTAAATAATTTTATTATCTTCGGTATGTTAATATATATGTACTCATATTTTTTAAATAAAACTTTCATTATATTATACTCATAGTTTAGTTAGCTACACGTGTTGAGTCTGTTTTACGTCTAACTTTGCGTCAAAAAGAAGAAGAAAAACATTTTTAATTCTGTTTTTTTCTTAAAACCAAAAGAAATATAATCGAAGGGGATGTGAAGGAATCCACCCTTGATACTAATGCGAGGGCTGCGCCGGCGCAAGATGGCCGCTGCGAAGGTTCAATGCTCTATGAGTCACCGTCAAGCCTCGTTGTGTCGAATTTTTGTACAGCTTTGTTCTTTTGACGACGAACTTATATTACACGAGAAAAAACTAGTTTGTTTTTATTAATATCTATTATCTGCAGTGATTTTACAAGCTTGGTGAATTTTGTGAAATATAACAAATAATAGACATTAAAAACATTGATTTCAAATTTCAAAATTATATATATATTTTTCAATATTCTTAACTTTAGCAATTATATGTTGGTGACACCATAGGTGTCAAAAAAAGAACAAAATTGTTGAGAAATTCCTTAACCCCTTGGAGCCCAATTAAAAAAAAGTATTTGTTTAAAATTCCTATTAAAATATTATATTAAAAATTGTATCAAACTTTGTTGTATTACATACTGATTTACGTAAGAACTTTTCCCCGACCAAATTACAAATAAAATTATATCTGAAAGTTTAAAATGAAATCAACAAATGTGGAACAGAAAAATATAATGTGTTTTTAATGGTATCATAACCATTGCAGGTTTATTTGCATTATTTTTATATGATTCAAAGTTCAAATTTCTTTGTATACCTATTGTATATTTTTATATTTAAAAGAAACGGAATTACAAAAAATCGTCGTAGGCAGACGGCACCTTACCTCAGGGTACGGACGGCATTCGATCTTACGTCCAACATCACGTAATAGTACCTACCCCGCACTCTTGGACTTCTATACTTACCTCTATAGAATCCTTGTGTTTCTTGTGTTGCTAGCCTGACGCCCGTCAGACCTCGTGTCGTGACGGCCTATGAAGAACAAGAAAAGAATGAGATAATCTATTTATGTAGACGTACGTTTTGAATTTGAATTACATATTTAGATATTTAAATAAGATTAACCGTTCCATAGATTGGGATGGTAATCTTGATCGTAAATGAAATAAAATTATTGTATAAACTTATAGTAGTAGTATATTTTAAATAGGAACAACCATTAAAATGTATAAAATTGACTTTTTATTTGTTATTATCTTTGTATACAGTTAAAACTGTAAGGAGTATAAACTCAAAAACCTATAAGGTTATAAATGTCTCAGTGAATCAGTCTGAAGACGCTTAACCGACATTGGTGATTCCCTCAATTATCCCTTTTTTATTTGTAGCCAATTAACATATACTAGAAAAACATTACGTTATTATATTACTGTTTTATAAGGAAAATAAAAATGTATATATATAAAGACTAACTCTCATTGCTTAAATATTTTAGGAGTTCCGTATCTCAGTAGGAAAAAACGGAATCCTTATAGGATCATTTTGTTGTCCGTCAATTCGTATGTCAAGACCACTTATCTAAAAATCAAGAGGTGTAAAACGGTAATTAATATTAAATATCCAGTTCTACGCTCCCTTGAAGTACAGAAAGTATTAAGCCAAGTAACTAATCTATGTGTAAGTCAACGAAATCAGCATTTATGCATTCACCGTGTAATAAAGATTAAAATCCTATAGAGTACTTCCCGTGGATCTACAATCATTAAAGTTGGCACCAAGTGAATGAACTTCAAAACATTTAGGGGTCCATGGGCAAGTCCATGAGGACTTCCCATGGACAGTTATTAGATTTGGCAATAACTATAGAGATTTATAAAAGAGAAGAATTTATATAAGAGAATAAAAACCAATACAAATTTATTTATTTTTTGTAGTTCATTTTATACAAAAAGACCACCCGCAAAATTGCAAGTTGTACTTGCCGTTGACCTACAATCCTGAAACTGATACAGAACCCTCAATCAGTGTGTTCGGCTCACATTTGACTGATTTTTTATTTGAAATATCCTTTGAATTTTTATAGCTCTTAAGACATGAAGAATTAAAAATAAATATTCGCGAAAGGTAGCGTGACGGAATCTATTTGGACAAAGCATTCACTTCGAGGGTTCTGGGAAGCAAGGCGCGCCGTTCGAATTTATGATCATTGTCTGCCCTTATGAATTTCCTATTAAGCTATTTTACCACCGAGCTTTTACCGAGCTTTTTATTACTGGTATTGTATTTTTATAATAGCAAAATAGAGCTTGTCGCTCATATAATTGCTATACTTTATTTCTTTATACCATATGACCTTATCGTTAAAGATGATATGAAATATTTAATAATATATATTTTTATGTATAAAATGTTGTAAACACATTCCTTTCTGCCAATTAATAATTTGTAATTAAAAATTCCTTTTTCTGCGTGTTCTCATAGAGCTATTAATTTTTGTATAATTTATTTGCTAGAAATTATTATTAATGTGTAGTACCAAACCGGGTCTTGAATACAACCGACGCTAAGATCCGGCAAAGTGATTGATAGATAAGCGCGCCCTCGTGTGTAAAGCCAAAATTACATGTCAAATTGTCGAAAATTTACATATTTCTTATATTGTAATCGTAGTATACACAATTACGTTTTAATGGAATTTGCTACAGCCAAAAACTAATGATATGTAAATTTTATGGTATTTATAAATATAAAGATGTTTTTTTATATACTGAAAATGAACAAAATATAGCGATAGGCTATAAATTTTTATATTTAGGGTTCTGTATCCTTCGTAATATCGTTTTCTCGTGAACTGAATAGATGAATGTGAGTTGAAATAATACAAAACACGCAGTCTTACAATACCTTAGGACAGAAAACAAATTAAATAACTAAGTTAAAGCAATCAAAAATACGACCTTTTACGCCCCGGTTAGACCGCATAGTTCGCTTCATTAAATACTTATATTTGTAGTGTATGTCACACAAAATGTATAAGTAATTGGTTAATGTACAATAATGAAAAATTGGTACGGAACCTCCAGCACGCGTTTCCGACTCGCACTTGACGGCTTGATATTTGTAATCATAACAACTTTCATTTGAATAGCATACCCTATTTTATGGTATGGTAAATAACTTTGGTAATTTTAATGCACATAGTATGTAATTATAAGGGTCAATAAAAGGAGACGCTGCGGGCAGGGTCGATATCTGAATGGGGAAATTCACACGCATTCAAATTTATATAGATGCATGTAGATACAAGACAGCACATTGTAATACTTAATAGCAATAAGTATGTTCAAATAAAGTTAAATTAAGTTATGCAATTGAAAAATAATGATTTTATTAGATATTTTTTTAACCTTCACGTCGGCGTTGTACGCCGCATGTAATAGTATTTACTTTTTTGTTTTAGTACTAAAGCAAGAGCATTTTAAAATATTTTTAGGGTGTAAATTATTAAATAAATGTATTTATATTCTAAATCGTAAAATTTAATATTTTATCACGTGGCAGTAGTGTGTAGAGAAAGACCATTGAAAGATTCTATAATAATTTTGAGCAACACTGCTTAGTGTGTGAAATTTTCATTGTTTTTTAGGCTTTACACTATATCCCACATGTAGCAGAGGAAGCGTATTGCATTGCATCTTGAGTAGCAGAACTCAACGCAGCGCTTTGCCTCGACCTCGACCAGAGCGAAGAGTATTAAATATTTCACTTTTTCGAATGAAAACCGAGAAAGTGAAATAATCTCGCGCCTCTTTGCAAAAAATTTACAAGCTTACATGTAAAATATTAATAACGTGTCAAGCGAAAAGAGCAGGGGATCCGGGTTGCGTGGGGAACTAGTTTTCTACAAGTTTTAACGGCAACGGCTCTATTATAAATATTTCTTCGTTTTTGAAGCTGTTCTAACTTTAGAATATAACTTTAAATTATTATTATATTAAAATCAAAGGCATCAATTACTTTATAGAATTAAACAAATGAGGTAATCGTGTCGCTGCGACATACCGTCTAAAATAAACGCGACGGGTGTGTAGTCGATTCCCATTTGGGGACTATTTTCATCTGCTCGTTCTAAGTTAAGTTCTAAGTGTGGCATTGAATTCCGCTACAACAGAAGCAACTGTCCAAAAATTGTGCCGAAAGTGAAGAATGGAGTGTCAATTCTTAATACTAGGTTCATTCTGTCTGGCAAAAAAATGTATATATACTATGAAACTTTAGAATTACCCGAGACGAGGAATTCGACTTTATCCGCATTTTTTGTAATAAAAAAATATTAGTTTCGGGTGTTTTCGATTAGATTTCGGTTGTTATTTAGTCGGTGGACGGTGGACGGTGGAGCGAGAGGCGGCGTGACTGGACGGATTTTGACTATTTCTTTGTTTGTGGATGAAGAACTCGTAGTGATGGCCAATCATATCGACTTTACGATTTGATAAATAACAAAATTTGTGCCGTTTGACTTGTTGTAATATATTTATTAACTATTAGCGAATTATATGCTTGCTTTGCTCGCTTGAATTACATATTATACGAATATTAATAATAATTTATTTATTTTTATTTATTTTTTATATAACTATAGTATTTAAACAATCATGCACTATATGAATCGTAATTTAAATCTTTTGGGAATTTATTAGATTTTGTTCGCAATAATTTTTATTTTTTTATAGAAATATATTTAGTGATTTCTGGTCTATCTAGGTAGACTCGTTCACTGCAATAGTAATTTTTTCCGGGTTAACTTGCATACTGATTCTAAATATTGAAATAGAGGTTATCTTTATACAAATAATAATTTTACAATCGGCAATTCAATATAATAGCTGAGAACCTACTTTAAATTCATATAATTTTTTTATGTATGGACTGATTGTAAGAATATAATATATTTAAAATAATGAAAAATACATTTAAATCTGTTAAGTCGTTTCTGAAATAAGCATAGACAAAAGCACAAACAGACAAAATAATTAAAAAATAGTTCTTTTGGGTTTTATACTAATAAATGCCACCAGTTATCGGTTCGCTGACACATCTTCCATATACAGACATATTATCATTAAAACGCACATAGAAGTAAGAATGGCTCAATATCTGTTATTTATTAGAGGTTATGTAACTCGAACTACAGAATAGTCAATGAAAATAAAACCATAATCGATAAAAAGTGTGCTCTGAACTACGGCAAGGCTGCGTAAGAAAGACCCTACGCCTGTTACTATAAAACCGGTTTACCACGGCCCTTGAAAGCTTTGAATTTGTAAAAAAATTTAGATCATTGAAATATAGATCTTAACGATGAAAACTTAATTTCTACAATTGCATGTGGAAATTTAATAACTATAGAAATGTGGTGATTGTACCGCGTTCCACGTGCAGATACCATTGTTCGTCTTCGTCTGTTCTGCCGCGTCCCGAACAGGTAACGGGAACTCCTCGAATCTCGATCTCACCACTCTCATCTCATCATCTACAATTCGCCCGACTGGAAATCGAACTCAGAACCGTCGCGTTAGTCGCACGCTTAGTACCTGCACCTCGACGGTCTTCATTTCGTCACGATAATACAAAATAATGTTATTTTAATAATATGACAATTACAAGTAATTTACGATGATGTCATGTCCATGTGTTGTTACGTGGAAAAGTAGTTTTTTGTTCCACATAATATACTTAACAGCTATAGGCGTGTGTATGTATGTATGTATGTATGGGTGCCACAGCTTCCCATGGTGTGAAGTAACCTCGAACTACACAATCGAGTGTGATTTCTGACAATCTACATATAAATAATAAAACGCAATTATAAGAGGATTCTTTATACTATATACTGAGCGTGTTGAGAGCCTTTCCATAGTCTGCCGAATAATATTTATATAACGTGTATTTTCATTATGCCATTATCTTTTTTAGAATGTAGGATAGGATTCAGCGTGAAAAATTATATCCAATAATTTACGACATAGATTCGTCTATAAAAAAAAACTCTCAACCTAATACCATATAATTATAATATCAATCAAAACACAACGGCACAATGAATTTAAATAAAGTGTTAATTTAAGTGAGATTGTGCCCGCATCGCGGCACGTGGCTGCTGCGGGTGTACTCACTGCACAGCAGTCGGCTATCAGCGCAGCCATGAGTCCCCAGTATCGTTAGGGCAAGTGCCCCCATCGTTCTAGATTTTTCACACGCCATATTTTTATTTACCGTTTGCCATCGTACAATGTGTTTTTTAGAGCGTTTCATTATGATTTTATGTTGTTATTTCAATAATAGCAACATAAAATCACAATAATATTATATTAAATAAATTTTTTATGATATTTCTTGTCGTCATCGGCTACTTTGCTTGCGAGGATTTAAAAAAAAATTAAAAAAAAGATATAGATAAATAAAATAGAATTGTTTTTCACTTGTAAATCCGGTACATGTCCGTAAATCCGGTACATATATCAAATATCAGTTATATTGAATATTTAAAGTAACTGTAATAGTAAAGTCGTGATGGAAAACCAGTGTAATTAAATCCTACACATTCATTTATTTTATTGTTATGTAAATCTCAAGCTTGCCTTATTACCAACTAAGCTTTAAGCTCTACTTTTGATTAGATTTGTACCAGAAATGATGAAAAGTGTTCAACTTTCCCGTTAAATATTACTATATTATATATATATATAATAGTTACGTATAATAAACAAAAATTGAAAAATGTGGAAAAAACAACACGACGGCTATTATATAGATACAGGCGTGACCGTAATTGCGACGGCTGTCGGTTCGAGATCGAGTCGCACTCGGAGGAAATATTTATTATTATTTTCATTTCTTCGCTCTGGTATCAAGGTAAACCGCGGTATTGAGTTCCGCTACTCAAAATGCAATGCCTCCATTTATCCGAAAGACAGTGTAAAGAAAATGAAAATAAGTATAAATTGTATAATTAGTGATAAGTATAGCAGGTAAGTAAACTAAAGTTTTCGACCATTGCCCCTTCCTTATATTTAACACCTATGTGTGTATTTGGAGACGTTAGGAATGATTCGCATGTAGATATTATTTTTGCCCATGTCATCTTTTTCCCGTTTCATTTTACATGTTAAAAATAATTTAAAATAATATGAAATATTTATATTATAATTATTTATGCAATAAGTTGTAAATAATGAAAATTATTATATTATTAAAAATAAATTTGTTCATTTTGTAATTTTAAATATATTTAAATTATATTTATCCATTATTTAAAAAATAAAAGTAAATATATATATAAATCGTCATTACTAATTTATTTTAAACATTGTTTTTCCAAAAATAGCAATCAAAAAGGCGTCAGACTATTGCACAATAATACAATCGATAGGTTTGTAATCTGTTTCCGGTCACCGACTCTGCACTATTTTGATCGAATTTCACTTAACACAATTACGACATGTCTTCCGAATTGTTCTGTTGAAAAATAAGCTGGCTTTCTATCTCCATTATTTGTTTAGAAATGCAATAAAAACGGATAAAATTTAAACATTTAATTAACTTTATATTATGATTGCTAGAATGTCGTTTTAAATTAGCATTTTCCAATTATTTCAAGCATTGCTTAAGATTGCAGATTTTAGTGTATATATACTGTAATATATGTAAGTACTACTTTAAAATGACGGCACATATCATAGTGAAAGCGATGGTATAGGGTTTCTTTCCCATGTTTCCATGTATATACCCAAGGTATATACATGGGTCTATACATTAGAGTTGTTTCTCGTTATGGTCAGACAAAGGGCGGTGTTTGATAAAATCGTTAAACATGCAATGCCTTTAAATGGGCGAAAAGCAGAGAACTAAATAATATCTTGTCTGAAAATACTAAGTAAACACTTTTAATTTGTAAGCTTATAATATATTGAAGAATTTATTTACAAAGTATCTAGACTATTAATGCGACAGGCTGTGGGTTCGGTTCCCAAGGAGGATTTGGGAAAATAAAATATTTCATATTTGTATTTCTTCGGTCTGGTGTCGAGGCAGTGTGGCGTTGAATTCCACTACTCAACACGCAATACCTCCTGAATTCGGCGCAAAATGGCAAGAAAGGGAAACGTAGTGTCTTAGCACTAGATTCCCTCTGCCTACCCTGCTGTTTCCGGGATACAACATAAAGCTGAATATGAATAGGTTTTTTTACAACCAGCTAATATTTTATTTCTAAAAATCAAAAAAAAAATTAAATCAGCTTTACATTGTACACCGCACGCAGCACGATAGGCCGAGGCAACCTAGTGTTAAGACACTCCATTCCCCACTTTCATTTCCACGACTGGCGATCGAACCCACAACCGTCGTGTTTCAATCACAAACTTGTCATCATTTTCTTTCTAAGTTAACACGTAACAAAACTCAAAGTAATATAACATAATAAGCAAGTTTACTTGAAAATAATCACAATGAATATCTCAAGTATTCTATTCCGCAATTCAAAGCAGGCTCCGACCACTAAACAAGGATGCACGAGTACGAGTACGTACGCAATAGATTATCTTCTCTTAAGGTAACATTTACAGCGTATTTTGCCTGTTGTGTGTTTACTTTTGATTTATTGGACGATGGAGCAGTCCCTGCTTAGAATTATTTTCTATTTTTGCTATATATGATATACCGAAGTATATCAATACTTCGGTATATCCCCGGAGACCCTGGACTCCCTCTGCCCACTCGCTATAAACGGTATACAGCGTGATGTCTAAAAAAGAAATCTCTTAAAAAAAAACAACATTTTCCAAATCGTATTTCAACAAAGGTTACGGGAAACGTCAAATCATGGATGGAGTTGAAAACGGCTCGACCGACCAGAACGAGCACTCTCTAAAGCCGCTCTCATAATTATTGTGGACGAGGCAGTTTTTGCTGACAAATAGTAGTACCGACGACTCCGACGCTTTGTTGATACTAATGACGCTAGCGAGGAGCCAACCTCCAATATTAACTATTTCTTTTGTGAGGCAGACCAGAGACCTGAGACCCGTTCAACGACCTCCCCTTTATTTGTTACATTACTTGAGCGTTAATACGAATCGAATGGACGGCTGATGGGCTCGAGTTTCCTTGCCTCGTCCGACAGCTTTCTGCCGTCACGCGAACAGCCGTCATGGATATAAAATTATTTATGGATTGGATAGTTTTAAAACGACTAAAATTTTAGAGGCCAGACATGGCGCAGGCGCAAAGTGTGACTGTACACGCGATTGATTGTGGGTTCGAGTTCAACACTTGAGGAAATATTTGTAATAAAATAAAATAATTAAAATATTCATATTTTAATTTCTTCGTTTTGGTGTCGAGGCAAAGCGCGGCGTTGAATTCCGCGACTAAATACGCAATGCCTCCAGAATTCTGTGGAAAGTGGGGAGCGGAGAGTCTTAACACTAGGTTCACTCTGCTTACCCTGTTGTGTGTAGGATTTGATTCTTAATTTTTAAACGTCCCAGCGTGGTGATAGATCAATCGATACCTAAAACACTATAAACGTTAATGAGCTGTTAAAATCGTGTAGAAGTCCATTTAAATAATTTATGACGTAATTCATTAAATAGAATGGGTTGTGAGAAACTAGAAAAGTTATGGTATTCAAGTAGTCCACAAATTGTTTTATTGCTTTAATTTTAGGGTTCCGTGGTTTTTAAGGAAAAAAGGAACCCTTATTAGTTCACTCTGTTGTCCGTCTGTCTGTCGGTCTATCTGTCTGTCAAGACCAGTTATCTCAGGAACGTTTGGAGATATCAAATTGAAATTCAAACCATATACTCAGATCTACTTTCGCCGTGTGATCCCGGCTTAGAATAGGATCACCCTGGTATTGTCGGTGTCGTAAGAGGCGACTAAAGTACGTGTGGTAGAGTCACGTCGCCAGTAATGGCAACACTCATTTGGTGAGCTCAATTATCGCTTGTCCACTTTTTTGGTTATGATGCCAGTCGTGGCGCAATGGCACGAGTGAGTTGTTGCGAACGAAACTGATTGTGGGTTCCTTTCCCACTTGAGGAAATGAAATATTTATTTAAATTTGTATTTTTATTTATTTGCTTTGGTGTCGAGGCAAAGCGCACTTTATACCGACATTTACCATTGCGAGTCAGCCCATAATAGTAATAATAAATCATTTTCTAATTATGCGTTAACAGTCACGAAATTTATCAAACATGTAATATATTAGTTGTACGTAATATGCTTAACAATATAATAGAAGTTCAATAATAATAATAATACTTGCATACTACATCATTATTTATGATAGGCACAATATAATAATAAATGTAAGGCTTCGATGGCAGTGGGTTCGAGTCCCACTCGCTGGAATGAATTATTTCCAGTAATATTTTCATTTCTTCCCCCCTCCAGTTGAGTTCTCCACTCAACACGCAATGCCACACGCCGGATACAGCGTGAAGCTGAAATATTTATTCGTTACTTAAAAAATAATCGCGAGCTTATCTCTAAAAATATAATAATTTAGTTTGAACATTCTCATATAAGCGGCTCGATGGTTTTCGTGGGCCACCAGGCGTGAAATTAGACAACCATTAGATGCTGACGTGGGCATTCTGCTCTCTTAAAATAAAAGTTACCTCTTTTTTCTCTCTCTTTAATAGGATATTCTCTTTTGATATAACTCTACTGTAAGACACAGTAGAGTTGGACAAACAGTATGAGTATATTAATCAAATGTAAATACTTGATTTGTAAATGTAAATCATTTAATTTAGATACGGGCGAGGTGCAAAATATGATTTTAGCCGATTTTAAAAAAGGAGAATATCTATTTGTATATGTATGTATGTGTGTGATATTGTTGAAATGATAAATATAAAGCGCATTTTATAGCGCAATGTCTAAAAAATTGAGCGGTGGGTGGTTAGCGTAGTGTTATACCACTACGTCTCCTCTATCTATTCTACTAAATACGGGGTCTAGTTAAAAATTAAATCAAAATATATAAGCTGAATCGAACTCGAAAAGTAATCAGATAACATCTAAACTTATTTAATAATAATGCACATAAAAACTGTACATTATGAAAAAATATATATATACGACATTTAATCGAAAATTTTCATGGGAGTCTAATAAATCGGCTCAAAAAAAAACATGAATTAATCTCAACTAAAACGCCATTTAAGTCGAGTCCACACATCGGTACCATTATGTTAAACGAACCTAACAAAACGTTTCGACACCCGACCTAATTTTATAAATATCATGTTAATTTTTACAGAGAATTTCGCACGAGGCAACATGAGATGCGGCGTCGGTGGTCGCCCGTGGTGGTGGGAGCGGTCAACTAAACATGGGTATTTGACATTCAGATTAGATCCTCCTGGATGGCTCCGGATGGGTCCTAACCTGCCCTACGCGGCTGTGTGGAAACAGGTTAGTTGAATATCTGGCTGAGAAGGTTAGAAGGTTTATGGGTAACTAAGTTAACTAAGCTAATGTTGTTTATATATATATATATAAAAGAAATCCCAGGCTCCCTCTGTCTACACTGCTATGAACATACAGCGAGAAGCTAAAAAAGATGTAATGTCATCTAACAACTTTACATGTTCAAATGGAATATATAGCGTTTACTGGTTTTTTTTTCCTGTCACAATTAGTAGAGACTCACTTAACTTGGATCTATAGAAATTAAACTCTATCATAATAATTTTGAAGTATATATTTGTTAAATTATATGACTCTCCTGTATAATTTGTTGCTATGCGAGTATTTTATATGGCGAAGACCGTAAATCTGTATTCTTTATACATTCATAAATGTTTGAGGAAGGTCAACTCCTCGATAGGTTTTATTAGCTGATATATTATTGTGATAATAGTATTATTCAATAAGCCAAAGTAAAAATTGTAAATGCAGATTGTGAAGTATATTTGTTTTTTTTTTTTTTTTTTCATTTATTACCCATATATCAAGGCACAATAAGCCTAGTTGAACCTAGACTTGTGCTTATAAATCGCTCTCAAGTCTGAGATCGATCTTGAGATGCAATTTTTGTTCATAGATATAAGATTTATGAATGAAAAGTACATCAATCATGTAAGTAGCACGAGAAAGAGAAAAAGTCTACTCATAAGGAAAATTTTAGTTTGAAATTTTGTCAAATCGTCGTTTTCAATTATAAACGTTATTTGTATCTAATGGCAAAAAATATGTTTACATTAAATGAAAATTTATTTACATTAAATATACTTACAAAACAAAACATATTTATAATAATCTTTAAATTTCATATAAACATATATATGGACAAACTCCCAAATACATAGAAAATGTACAGAAATAACAAAATTAATATTTATTAATATTAATATCGATATCGTATCAATAGTATGAAGCTACGCGTTTTGAAGACCTTTTAATATAACCTTTACTGACTCTAAAACGTTCCGTGGGTGTTGTTATTATCAGTTCTAATGGTTTCTGCTACATCGTGTTACTGTGATTATTATCAGCTCTAAACTTATAAGTTTATTATTCATTGTTAAGCTTAAATTAAGCTTAGATAGTGTCATGTTAAAAAAATATTTCTTTATAGCTATTTCTATTATATTACAATTAACTTTGTAATATAATAGAAATAGCTATCCGCGAGATTGATACTGTCTGCTATTATTATTTAGAAAATATTTTTGATAATAAAACTAGAGTTACTTACTCGGTTTAGGATAATTTAGTACAAAAAAATTAAATGTAATTTTCGAATTGCATTACTTTTTTCGTGTAAAATTAAAAGAAAAAAGAAACATAAATTGTAAATTGTTCATTTGTTAATAAAAGATATAAGTTGATCCTTTTGAAATTTGTGTAGATACGTTAAATCGTCTAGAAAGTCTTGCAAAATTAACTACACTCTTAAAACCTGTTAAAACTAAATATACTTAAGTAAATAAATATTTATGATCTTTAAGTTTCGAAGCACATATATATATATATATATATGTATGGGATATACATACATACTCGTATCATAATTCCTTCCCCACCACAACGTTTTCCATTTATATATTTCTATATTTTCTAACAGATTAAAATTTTCAATATATTTATATCTAAGAAGAATGGGAGCGTGACCAGTCACTGTCTAATTAATTAACTGAAACAAAGGCTTTTCTAGGCACACCGAGTGCAATGCTGTAGCTATGTGCGGTACTAGCTCTTAAGGTCGCAGTACAACCAAGAAACTCTCGAAATGTCGGTGCTTAAGATCTGCATAAGACCTTTATAGACTAGCTCTATAAATCTATTGGCAAATAAATATGAAAATTGTTGTTTCATTCACAGTAATATAATATAAAATATAAGAAGCAAAAATTATTATAGCCAACTGGAATCTGATAGAATTATTTTTATAAATGTTTGTAATATTTATACACATCATATATGCGGATGTAATTAAATCGTAAAATTATATAACTGGTTCAATGGCAGCCAGGCCAGCTGAAGTTGGCCGTTGGCGCCAGATAAAAATGGTAAAAATTCAAAATGGTAAATCTATTACTATCGGGCAATAGGTGGGTAATAAACACATATACCATACATTTTTATTTATAAATTATAGTATAATGTAATATAAAAACTGATCACAATTTTTCGGGTAGTATAACATCTAAAAATTGACAAACTTGCTTGCGTCTACGCAGTCATTGTTATGAAATGAACTACAATTGTAAGTTTGTAATATGCACATTAACTTCCCTCTTCCCGTAAAGCCACATGCGGGATACAGCGTGAAGCTGAAAAAAAGAGAAGATTTTACTATCGAGCTTTAATTTTTACTACGATCACAGACAAACATCACTCTACAAATAATAAAAATAAGATTTACCATAACAAATAGCTACGGAGAACTTAATCTATTCGACAATTAATAGTAATTTTAGTTTTCATAGTATAATTAATAACGTTTTTCTAGATCCGTATACAAATCTCTTATAACTACAGATATAGAGGCTAAATTACCTGACAGTGTAATGTCGTACAACAAAAGCCGGAAGGCGAGGGGCGGTGAGGTCGTGATGATAGAACGCCGTGGTTTCGCTTGACGTTGACAAATAATGAATAATACAGTAATCACGCTGTTCTGTTCTAGCTATTGTGGAATAATATATAATAACATATATATATTGTACAGTTATGTTTTTGATTTTGGTTTATTCTTTTAAAATAATGTAGCTAGGTATATATATATATGTACATATAGTTTATTTTAAATAAATTCTAGAAGGAACTTAACACTAGGTTTAAGACACTCCGCTGGACTACGTGCGGCACAATTCTGAAGGGTAGTTTGTTAAATGGTAGAACTCAACGTGGGGTTCGAACCTGCATCCGTCGATTTACGGTCACATCCTCGCTGACACGATGACCTCAATATACAAAGAAGATAAAATTATTCATATAAAGAACATTTGTGATTGTTTTATATTTTTATGGACAAAAAAACGAGATATTTTACGAGAATTAAGAAAACTCACTAGGTGTATGAAACACAAAGGTTTTACAGTCTGTTAAACAAAACTGTTGTTGCCTCATTTGTATAAACGTAATTACGTATCGTACTCTGTACTGTGTACTGTGGGCTGAAATGCCATGCTATTTGCCTGGCAATTGCGTAACTGCGTAGTGGAAAATAATATATAAAGTTAGTTATATACTCGTAGTTAGTTGAGGCCGTCGCGGCGCTGAGGCGTGCAGGGGTGTGACTGTAACGGCCACGTTGTGGATTCGATACTCATTCGAAGGAACGAATTATTATCTATTAATATTGTCAATTTTAGCTCTCGCATCAAGACAAAAGCTCAGCATTAAATTCCACCACTCAACACTCAATAAGCTGAAAAATTCGGCATAAAATGGGAAACGGAGTGTCTTAACACTATATTCCTGCTAGGAAAGCATTCCCTGCTATGTGCGGGACACAGCGTGAATCTGATTTAATTTGATACAGTTATATAGTTAGTTACAGCCTGGTTATAAGTTTAAATATGTATATTTTCCCTCACCCTACTGTTATGTGCCATAATTACTGCATAGATAATATCTATAGAATTCAATTTAAAATAACTATTAATATGAAAGTAAATTGGGGACCTATTATAAGTACATATTGTATATAGTGTTCTCTGTATTTCAATAGATCCATACTAAAGTAATATAATAAAGTGGAAGAGTTTGTTTGTTTTTTTTGCTTAATCTCTGGAATAACTGGTTAGATTTATCACGAAACACGTTTATTATGCTCCATGTTAATTTATTTATGATTATTAATGCTGATAATTTAATATTTTATGTTATTTAGATCATTATTTACTTGGCTTACAGGCATTGCGTTGTCATTGACAGAACGTAATCGCGCCATTTCTATCTACTACAGGAAAAAGTCCGTATTAATATATACAAATAAAAAATTTCCAGAACAGAATCTTTAAACGTCATATGTGTCCTACAATTACATGGTGTTATATGAAGAGTCATAAGGGATAAGGGAAATCCAATTTTGATAGAATAAATTTCAATTAAGTAGTTAGTATCTAATAAAAAAATATGTAGAAAATAATAATAAGCTTTCATTCTGTATTTTTAATTGTCTTAAAAAGGGTTTTCTGAACAGATTTATGCGTTGTAATTATAAGAAACACGTATAAAAGTTTTGAACGTAACGGAATTTGAACCCGTGCCTCTAGACTTTCCTATAGTGTGGAATAACACTTTAACAATGTCAAATATTATTTACATGGTTTTTTTATTTGTTCAACTCGAAATAATTGTATGTTCGCAGATGTGATCTTGACCTTTGACGGAGCCTAAACACGATGTGACCATATTTGTACATCCTATTATAACGATTTCCGTTAGAAATAGAGTAAACTAAATTTTAAAATATGCTTTTGATACAGATAAATATAATAACTTATATTTTGGAACATATTTTACTAAGAGTCAATATTAAATTTTTTTTTGTTCTATTTATTGATTTATAATAATTATAGCTATCTATATTTCAATTTGAATAGTAGTAACGACTACGCATATAAGTTGTTATCAAAAATATTTCATATAGAATTACATATAGTATAGTATTCACTTTATAGCTTTGAATAAACCATGAAACATGTGTTTTTTTCTGAGGTACAGAACCCTAAAATTCTATTATTATCTTCTATCTATTAGCGGTATAGAGTTTAAACACCATGTATCTTCCTGAGGGAATGGTCATTGTAACAACGCAGTCATTTATATACAATTATTACGGGCAGTGCGTTATATTTTAATAATCGACCACGATTTTTACGCGTCATGCTCACATCGTGAATAATTCAACGTGACTGAGTGTGTGAACCTGATAAATACGAATGCTGTTGCGTAAAAGTTGCTAGTATTTTTTTTTCTAGCTTCACGCTGTAACCCGCGTGTTGTAGAATAAGCAGCATGGTTAAGTGTTAATACACTCTGCTCCCCATTTTGTTCCGGATTCTAGAAGCATTGCGTGTTGGGTGGCGAAACTCAAAACCGCGCTTTGCCTTGACACCGGGGTGATGAAATGTCAATATTTCATTTCGTCCAGTGATAGATAATCATAAAATAATTTATTTTTGCATATATAAATAAATGTGCATACATTGTTATTAACATAAAATACACTTATTAGAAATATTTATTTAAATTAGTTGTAGGTAATTATCTCCTACCATTTCATTGATAAAATACTCGTACATTATATATTAAACATTTGTATTACATACATTGCCTGGGCTAGGACAAAGGTATTAGCGGGTGTTCGCAAGACTTCTTCTAGTGTAATAAATCAAAATTAACATGTTCAACGACTCATATTTTTTTATTAAATCATTCACCTGTTACTGCTATTATAAATTCAAACATTTATATTTAAATATTTAAAAAAATCAAATCAGGTTTCATTCTGTCCAGAACACAGCAGGGTAGGCAGAGGGTCCTGGTCAAGGTGTTAAGATACTTAGATTCAAAGTTTCCGAATATTTCGATGCTTTGAGTGTTGAGAGGAAACTCAACGACGGTCGCCGTGTTTTCTGCCTTGGTGCCCGAAAGAGAGAGAATGAGTAATTACAATAATTACATTAGTAAATAATTATGTATCTATCGAGACGATATCGAACTTACCACCGTCGCGTTACCGTCATACTTCTGTGCCCCGGCGTCACGACGGCCTCATATATTTGAATAAGTAATGAAAAAAATATGTATTTTCCGTATGAAATAGCAGAAGATAATTACCTACACTAACTACTTTAAATAAACATTTCCAAAAACTAATTTAAACAGCGACTTCGTTGCATTAAATTACAAGTAATTAAGTAACATTGGTTTATTTTATTTTCTTCTTCAGTAAATTTAGTGATACAAGCGTGCGACTGTAAACGTGAAAGTTATGGGTTCGATTCCCACTCCAAGAAATGAATTAAGCATATTTAATATTTTCATTTCTTCGCACTGGTGTTGAAGCAAAAATGCGGCGTTGAGTTCCGCCACTCAATGCCTCCAAAATTTGGCGAAATGTGGGGAGCGGAGTTTCCTTATTTGGATATGTATTTAACAAAGAAACATGTGAATGCGTTTTAAAGTTTTTTGTATATATTATATTATTTATATTTAGAACATTTCTATAAATATATATCAATTACTTAGGAAAAGTGAAAATATCTATAATTTATTCTATCGTTGCACAGAGAGATCACATCTGGTTACAAACGAGGTGGTTATGGGTTCGAATTATTGTGGCGTTGCTGACACTCAACACCTAGAGTCTCTAAATGGAACGTGAAGCGGAGAATGGAATATTTCAACAATAAATTCTCCTTGACGACACTGCTAAATGCGGGAAAAAAGTGTAAAACCCCACCACACCCCAAAACAAAGTACATATGATCTTATAAATTACATAAAAGTTAAGATAAGTATAGATATATATTAGTTATCAGGGTAAAACACTATTCTATACAGGAAATAAGAAGGGATTCTTAAAAGCTTTTTTTATCATAAAAAAAAAGTTATATCTCACTACGAGTGTATCCCGATTTTGCTGTGGGAAAGCACTGTATAAAGCGCCATGTAAAGACATCATAGCACCGAGGTGAATGACTCCGCGCAATTACCTGAACCACATCATTACTGGCCTCTGGACTCTGGACTCTGGACTAGCAGTATAAACTATAAATGTACCTCTACTGGCTTCTCTGTCATTCAGTTTTTACTTGATAGATGAGAAATGTACGTATTAAATATTACGTATCGGTTACACGCAATATCCAGTACACAGCAGGTTAGGCAGAGTGGACCGAGTGTTAAGACACTCCGTTCCTTTTCTGCCGAACTCTGGAGGCATTACGTGTTGAGTGGCGAAACTCAACGCCACAACTGGCCTCGTGGCACAGGGACACAAAGAAATTTATTAAATAAGTGCCTATTAAATGCTCGTTTAAAAATGTCTATAAAAGTTATATAAATGTACTTATATAAAACAACTTTTCGCTTCGCTATCGCCGATGCATCTCTCTCTCACTTTGTTTTTATAATCAACAATTGCTTATAAGACTTGCCGCGTTTTATTTGCGGCAGTAATTTTCTAAAATAAGAGAAAAATTGGAACAAAAGAATCGTTTCACAATAGATACTGTGACCGTCGAGCTGTCCTAACTGAACAACTTTCTATTGAATATAAAAGAATAAAAAAATTTCATATTGAAATTGAACAAGCTTATACAAACTCATTTTTGACGCAGCACACGGTTTTGTTATTAGGAAAATTATTAAAATATAATTAAAAAATTAATAATTCCTTTTATTAGGTGTATTTAAATAAATACAATTTATAGCATATACAATATATACTTTTATTACATAAGAGAAATAAATTTATATAATAAACGGAGAGAAACACATGTCGTCTCAAGTAACACTGCCTTCTGCATGCGGTTCTTGATCCAACAGTTAACGATAACCTATTAAGATGTTGGTCGAGGCTTTTTGCTATTAAACTATTAAATGAAACCACTATCTTAACTCTCGGTCTCTCGGACTCTTAACACTCGGTCCCCAATGATGGTCGCATAGACCCCACATGGCGGTAATCTCATGGGCTAGGTCCAAATATTTAGATAATTTTTCGTTTTCGGCCTTTACAAGATTGTCATCATGCGGGATCATCAGGCGTGGGATTGTACCTATAGTAAGGTACTTCCAATTCCAAAGACCGTTAGCAAGCTGAGAACAACCAGAGACAATATGCCTAAGGGATTCCCCAGGTCGATGACACGCCCGGCAGATGTCGATAGTGCCATCTTTCATAATGTCTCTGGTAGTTCCGTGTCTTGATAATTTCGTCCATAATTCCACAGACAAAACCTTCAGCTTCCCCGAAAAGATTCCCGGATTTGTAACCAAAGTGTATACGATTCTCGTAGCATTATTATTTATTGTATTAGAGTGAATATTAGGAAAAAGTTACAATCTTAATAGTGGACTTCTAAAAGCTCACTTATCACCCAGACTAATTAGTCTAAATAAACTTATTTACAGAGAGAAAACCAAATAAATGGAATATGAAGCCACAACCACTTTAAAAATCAAGTATATCCTCACTAGCCTTTGTTGAAACTAAATCCGACTTCTAAAAAACATCGACATAGATAATATTTTATCGCATTCATTTTTTGCCGTTTATTCACAAAGCATAGTTGGTATTTTATCACAGAATCTCCCCTATTGTTTGCCTCATACCTGTTGTACACAAAATGTATTTGAATATTGTTCTAACCGTCATTATAATGCATAACGGTCAGTGAGCACAGAGGTAGTAGGTAGGTAGGTATACCTATATATCTATGATACGTGGAGTTATTCATAATGTATGTATGTCGGTGCAAATTGATTAATTTGATGTCTGGACTTCAATTTGTTTTTAATATTGTCGAACTGTGTATCGTTTCTTTTTAATGTGTGGAATTAATATAATAATGTATTCGTGAAAGTACATTTTTTTATTTGTACCAAGAGCAAATCTATATTCCAGACAGCAAGATTGGCAGACGAAACCCACAGTGAAGACACTCCATTCCCCACTTCCTACCGAATTCTGGAGGCATTGCGTGTTGAGTGGCGGAACTCAACCCTGCGCTTTGCTTCGACACCAGAGCGGGAAAAATTATAGAACTGTTAAAAAAATAAACACTGCTGCACTTTATCTAGCCTAAGAAAATATGTTTTTCTATATCAATATAAATCGAAATTCTATATCGTTTATTTGGCGTACATTCACACCGCTACGTCGTACTTTTTTTTAATTTAAAAAGTGCAAATATGTCATTGTTGCGTCAAAGGGGAATTATACTCCTAAATAGGACGTGGTTCACTCTATAATGGTTCATTGTGTATTTTGTGAACAAAATAATAATATGTAACATGTTTTTCAACTTCACGCGTTTTTCTCATTTGATTCTTTTTCTTCTTTATTATATGAAATAAAATACAATTCATATGGAAATATTTATTATGAATGTTTATAATATTTCCATTTATAATGTTTATTATAAATGGAAATATTTATGGAAATAATTAACAAATTCTACTGTATTAAATTGACATAGATGTATACAAAAAGATTAATTTTATGTTAAAAAACCCAATAGTAATATGGCTTATTTATGTATCCCTTAATTAAATGTCTTAAAATATCGTTAAACTAGTTTGTGGTTTATTTTTGAAGCTATTACAATAATGATGTAGAGAATGTTACATATTATAAAATATAACAGATATCTATTTGCAGACTTCGAAAAATTTTAAACTTCAAAAAGTTTTTATCAACCGTTAATGTAATCTATTTGTACTATTATCGAACTTTTATGATGATTTGTGTTTTATTTAAAAAATCATAAAATAGGTAAAGAAAAACAGTAATGGAATATAAATTTAATTGATTATAAAAATAAATTTGACGAAATTACTCACAATACAATATTCAAATGATATTAAAAAATACATAACACTGACTAAAAATTCAAAAGAAAACTTATGGCAATTGGAATTAAATAAAAAAATAAGTACCACCATAGGAACGTAACATACTGTTTTACATTATAATATAACCGTTTATCCTTTTTGATATATACTTATTTAGGACCATAAAACTTATAGAAATTACATTACTATATGCATGAAAGGAATATTTACATATTTTAAGCAAGCTCTTTCTTTTACTATTTTCTCTAGAGCCACTAAATTTTCTTAACTAAGATACTCTTACGTTACAACAAATGATATCTACTTATATAATTGGAAAGATATTTATAACTTATAATATATTATTATTATTTATACAATGATGATTTACATTCTATCTAGAATCTGGTAAAACTGTCTAAAAAGATCTAACAGAAATGGGCAAATTTTAAATGCTATTAACAACATATTACCATTTCATATTGCAGAAACCACAATTAACAATTAATTTCAAAACTGTTCATTGCTATCTTCGCGTAAACAAAAAATCTGTTGCTAAAATTTAATTGTTAATTACATTTCAAAATTTGCATGCCTCTGGTGGGTATGTGAGGGTGTCATCATCATCATCATCAGAGGTTCTCTTTCTGCTGACATAAAATTCGTAATAATTTTATTAATATCACCTTCGAAGTAACTTCTAGAAATAAATTAATGACAGTTCTAGATAGCAAAGGATCTCTTTTAGGACACTATAGAGGAATTCGCTGTTATACTCTAGAAACTACTATTAACGTGTAAAAATTAGCTCTAGACCTATTCCTGGTCATCCATTTTTATATACATATATTAGTAAGTTCCAATTTAATCTAACGATATTTAATTAGGCGCATGAACATTTGCGTAAATGAACAATTTATACGTTCATTCTAATGAAATTATTTTAAATATTATGGAATCAATTTTATTTTTCACAAAAAGTAATTATCGTGTTTAAACTATACACCGCGATTTAATAATTTATGGGGTAAAAGTATTAAATTGAATATATATTTTGTGCTATTTTTAGTTTTACATATGTTTATTGTACTATTTCTAGAACGGTAGGCCATTTTAACATTTGCATTACTTATATTAGAGTATATACATAATTTATATTCATTAATTTGCATAATTTTATTATATTATATATTATTTATTATCTAAAGAATTTTGTAACAAGCATAACCCAGCTGGTGAAATTTGTTAAGACTATTGATAAGAGTTACATTTGAAAATTATTCAAAAAAATAACTTTAAGAAGTATTTAATTACTAATTTATAAACAATAGGTATATTTAAAAGTTTAAGCTTACATTAATTTGCTTTAAACTTTATAATTTGTTATATTCCCTACTATTTATTATTCCACATATTATTTATAATATAATTTAGAATATATCATATGACTTTTGGCAGTTAACAAGTAAGTATACAGTCTGTTTTTTTTAATACATTTAAAAAACACTATTCTGTTCATTAAATAGTATGTATATATCGAAATTACAAATTATCGTGTTAGAAAACATTTAATTATCACTAAATGAGCGCGGTCTTTTCTCAAAATGGCTGAAATGTCAAATATAGAACTAATATTATCACTTTGTTTGTATGTATAATATAACTTTTTCTTTTTTATTTATTAGAAACCAAATTATATAAGCAAATCTGAGAATAAAAACTATAAACTTAAAATTTTTAGTTTCATTCCATAAAAACCAAACATTTATTTTATCTGAAAACTTTGTTCCAGTATAACATTTATATTTATAATGCAATGTCTAATATGAGATATTTATTTTATAAACAAAAAAAACTCATGATTTCGTTTGATATTTTAAAAACAATCACCATTAGAATATAAGAGAAGCAATGTTTTAGAAAATCATTTTAGAAATGTAGTTAGGCCTTCAAAATTCAATTCAATTAAAAATATATATAAATTGACTATTTCAATTTAAAAAACCCATATGCATTCCAAACTATAAAGGATTCTAGATTTCTTGTCATTCCTTATATTTATTCATTATATTTCATAAAGTGACACACACGCCAATGTATACATAAATAACAACTCAACTTCCATTTTCATACAAAAACATACAATAATTTTATGGCAATTAACCAGTACCGGGACCTTTATGAATGCACAGTTTATAAATTGACTTTCACTTAATTTTAAATTGAACACTAGTAGTCCGTGGTCACAATGAAATATTCAAATTCACTCAATTCAAAGTATTCAATTTGGGTTTAAAAAATGTATAACGTGAACCAAAGAGACAAACATTTGAAAATCATTGTTTTTAATTCTATTTCGCTACTAAATGCCACCAATAAAATCTTTTGTTATACATTTTCTATGAACAGACACCAATTCATTAAAATTTTATTAAAAAGTATACAGATAGATAGATATATGCCATTGAGAAGATTATAAACTTCGTTATATTACAAAATTACGCAATCCTTTGTGAACCGACATTGTCAAACGCAAAAACTACTACAGTATGCTCAATATATGTAAATAGTAAAAAAATATAATTTCTGTACTAACACCACCGCAGCACAGATTAGGCGATATTTTAAGTGCAGGTTTTAAATTTAAAAATAAGAAGCGGAAGTGTTGGTACATAAATACCGAAGTCACAATATTGAACTTGAACAAAGTTTCATTTTATTGACACCTTTATAGATTCTTAGCTCTGTGGTCACAACGCGTTTTGGCCTAATTTTGCTGTAAAATCGATCAATCAGGGATTAAAGAGATTACAATTTTTCGATAGATAACAATTTGGCGAGAAAAATTGTGAATAACGGTTTTTATAATCTTACGTTGTAAAAATCGCGACATTAAAAATCTTATTAATAACCTCATTTATTTTCCGCGTAATATTCATGAGCTAGATCTAGCAATTCTCTCCGTAATTGTAGTGCCTGGGATCTAAGATGTTGTTCTCTTGTACGGATCACTCTATACTGTTCTTCGCGTTCTTCGGTATGCTGTTCCGCGAGCCAGCGTAGATAAAGCTCTGGAATTTTATAATCAAATCATCTTTACACTGTATCCCGCACACAGCACCTAGTGTTAAGACACTCTGTGCCCCACTTTCTACCAACTTATGGAGGCATTGCTTGTTGAGTGGTAGAACTAAACGCAGCGCTTTGCCTCGACACCAGAGCGATGAAATGGAAATATACATTTAAATAAATATTTAATCTCCTCGACTGGGGATCGAACTCACAACCAGTCGGTTTAACAGTCACACTTTATGCTCCTGTGCCACAACTGGTCTCAGAATTTTATATATAAATGTTAACATTTTTTTCACTCCGTTTTTTTCCCACCACTTCCGTCCCACTTTTTGCCGAATGAAGAAATAAAAATATATACTGAAGCCAAGAGGAAATTAATTGTTTACATGTAAAATGGCCTCGCACTGGCGAGGCACAGCGAGGCAGAGCGCAGTGTTGAGTCCCGCCACACAACACGAAATGCCTCGAGGATTCGACGGAAAGTGGAGAAGTAAATAACTTCCCCGAGCGGAAAACGAAAAAAAATTAAATTTCATCATTAAATAACAATAAATTTATAATCACCTTCCCATATAACATAACTCATGGGGGCTACAGAGGGCCATATCACATTCGGCGTTGGTTCGTACATGGGGTTGATGTAGCCACTCAGCTCGTCCGGCTGGTTGACCCACGACCATATGCTGGTTGTCTGTTGGTATACTCCACGGGTTTCCCGCTCTTGGACACTGTCGCAGAGGAATGTGCCTTGAAATTATTTATAAGAGTTAGTAAGAGAAGTTAGAATGTGCCTGAAGTGTCAATTATTTGTGTTAGTAAAATTTTAAGAATAATAGTGATTGTTTAGATTTTCTTTTTCTTCTTGTCATCGTGGCGCAGAAGTACCAGGGTAAGACTGTGACGCGACGGCTGTGGGTTCGATCTCCATTCGAGGAACTGAATGATTATTTCTTAATATTTTCATTTCTTGCTCTGGTGCCAAGGCAAAGGCTCAGCGTTGAGGTCCGATTCTCAAAACGCAATGCTTGGAATATGCGACGGAGAGTTTACTAGAGGTTACCTCTGCCTAACCTGTTATATGCCAGATACAGGTGAAGCTATCATATATAGCTTCACGCTGTATCCCGTGTATAGTATACATTTTGAACGTTTAAAAATTATTATTAGCATGTAGTTGACTTTTGTCGGCGGCGTCGCCCGCATACATGTTTACATGGAAAGATTTTTGTACATGACACTTTTTAAATATCCGAGTTACGTACGTAATTTTAATAAATGGGTAATACATTACTAACACTTTTTTTAAAATTCGAACCACCAGTTGGTATGTGCCTTTAACCAAACAAACTTTTTCTGTAGAAATATACATAGAATAAAATTGTAGGTAATATAGAAGTATAGTTTTTAAAAATGTTTCACAGCTTGGAATTTAAAGAGATAACTAACACATTTCATTTGTTGACTCGAATATTTTTCTAGATAGTGTATTTATATCGAAACTCACTTCGAGGGCAAAAATTATTTATCTCTACTTTAATGTCTAGTTATAACCATTATGTCATGAAATTACACAAAAATATCAAAATATTTAAACATAATTCGAAAAGACATTATACTTATAGAGAATATGTCGTAAAATACTACTAGAACATAAAATCAATAGAGGCCGTAACTGTAAGTGTTATGATTGTGGGTTCGATTCTCAATCAGGGTAACGAATCATTTTTCCTTTCCTCATACAAAAGGCAAAAGGTAAAGCAAAGCGCAGGTTGAGTACCGCTACTTTACACGCGAAATCTCTAAAAAAAAATACAAATAATCAAAACTCACCAAACTGACTAGCATATGCATGCTCGAACAGAGTTATCAAAAAATTCTGTCTATATTCGAAGCTGCATGGGAACTGTTCCAGGAACTGCCTAACGCAATCGAGGAACAGGGGGAATGTTGGTGCTGACTTCGGTTGAGAGGAATATGCCCCTGAACGATGCCTGGTGCCGAATGGATGACCAGCTTGGAGCCATTCACGCTCTATTAAAGCTTGGAGGCTGTAAAAATTAAATATATTTTTATATAAAATTTGTATTTACCAATTAAGTTAATAGATTGTATATCCAAATTAGGCTACGTCAATAGGACGATCTGTACTCTACTTAGTTTATAACAAATGAAATAAAAAAATACGCTCATAATTACCCTCGTATAGTCCGACAGTCAGGATTCAAAATAATTTGTACCAGGGAACACACAAGTAATGTGGCGTCCTCACCACGGGTCCCATGTATTAGAACTGGCTCCGCTTTCTTAAATAAAATATACCGTGTATTAAACTATTACCAATGTACATAGTATATACGACATAAAGGATTTTATACATAATTTAAATTCAGAATAAAATAATATTTTAACAAAAGAGGAACCGTCGTGGCGCAGTGGCATAAGGGTGTGACTTTAACGCGACGGTTGTGGGTTCGATTCCCACTCAAGGAAGTTAAATATCTGTTAACGTTTATATTTCCATATTCTGCGCTCTGGTGTCGAGGCAAGGCGCAGCGTTGAGTTCACTCAACACGCAATGCCGCAATGCAAACACGCAGAATTCGGCAGAAAGTGGGGAACGGAGTGTCTTAACACCGAGATTCCCTCTGCCTACCCTGCTGTGCGCGGGATACAGTGTGAAGCTTAAGAAAAAAGCACTGAATGTCATGTTATACTAAAAAGATAATAAATGTTGCACAATAAAACATTTATTTATATTTTCGTTCGCCCACTTTCAGCCAAGTTCTTGAGGTTGAGTTGCGGAACTCAAAGCCAACATAACACTGTTGGTGATACAACTATAACAGTAAAAGAAAGACAAGTAAAATATAAAATATTTCGTATAAATATTTTATTTCACATAGTGTTTGTTTCTCAGTAATTTTTTTTATATTTGAGACGGTCTAACTGTTAACGCGACGGTTGTGGTTCGATTTCCACAAGGAGAATGAATTATTTATTTAATCTTTTCATTTAATAGCATGAAACTAGAAAAAATAGGAAGAAATAAACTGACCTGATGAATATGTTGAGCAACAATACAGGCAGTGTGTAATGAGTTTCTTACAGACTCAGGCCACCCACATGATTCCAATCTCGATATCCATTTATCACATGATATGTCTCGGTCTACGCACACTGTAAAAATTGGTATATTTTTTGAGTTAGAAACTCTATTTACAGTGTTGACTGTTGACATGTCAGTTTCACGCTGTATCTCGTACAGAGCAGGGAAGGCAGAGAGAACCTAGTGTTGAGACACTCCATATCCCCACTTTCCGCCGAATTCTGGAGACATGTTGAGTGGCGAAACTCAATGTCGCAAGTGTTTAAGGTTATGTTGTACAAATTGCATAATTTTTTTAACTATCAAAGTACTGGATCTGACATAATTATTCTTGAATTCAAATAACTACATACCCTCAATAAGTTTAGAAAAATTCTCAAGAAGCTGCTGTTGATTGTCAACTTCATCCATTGATCTGTTGTATATTTTCCACTGAGAGTAATTTGAAGCGCTTTCTGTTCCTCCACCTGTTAATATTGTGAAAATAACTTTATTGTAATTAATTATGTAGTCTAGACATAAAATGGCTAAAATACTAAATGCACACAAAAATCAATAAAAAAATTATATAAGTAATAAAAGGAATTGGAAATATAAGGTATATATTAAATTTTCGTTTGGTATGGGGGGGAGCAAAAAAGTCGAATCAAATATTTTTTAACTTAACTTAGCTTCACGATTTATCCCTAGCGGGGTAGTCACAGTGAACGGAACGCCAAACGCTACCGTTTTTTTCATTTTTTTATTATCCTTTTATATTACTAAAAAACCATTGGGACAGGAATCAATCAATTTTGTGAAGACAGTTTGCCTCGAATTTTTTCCCTTGTAATAAATTATCCCAATTTCGAAAGTACTAATTAGTAATCTATTGTTAGTATCAAATTTTCTGTTTTATAAACTAACTCAAACAATAAAACATGAAGAAAAAACTAATGAACGAAGATTAACGAAATGCAAAGACATGTTAATGGCTGTTTGAATTTGTAATCCAACCAAACCAAAGAGAACAAATTTGTAATTAAATTGGCCAGTACGCCAGCTGCCAATTTCATATGTTATGACCCAATATTATACCTTTATTTTGTTGCTGTGAAATGGAGTTTGTGCTTCTCAAATCATATATGACACCTTTCATTCCAACATTGACAACAGTATTTAAAATGGCCTCATCTGGTCGACAGCGGCGATGTTTAGGACCATACAACGGCTGCCCTGCTCTCATTAAAACAGCCTAAAATAATACAAGTGTTTTGTATTGTATAACACATATAGCAGGATAGGCAGTGCCAACCTTACTACTTCACACATAATGACTCATAAAATTTGGCAGCACAGAAGGGTTGAAGAATTTTGACACATACATATATTTTGTTATATATAACAATATGTCTTCACAATAGGTTCCCCTTGCTTTACAAGATCTTTATCTTGTAAAATTACTTTTTTAATAGCTATTATAAAGTGAAAATAGGGTAATATGTGTGCACTTTACATTTTCAATAAAATATTACATATAGTATGGTCAACAAAGTGTGGCAGTCTTGCCCTAGGTATTGTGAACTTTTGCACATTGTTTTATAAATAGTCAATAGTATGATCAAATCTGTGCAACCATCTAGGCTGTGCAGATTTGATTTTATGATCTATCCACCTAAATTGTGAGTGGCTATAACCTGCCCACCAAACTGTAACAGATTGACTTTTTACTTTCATTTCTCGAGTGTAGATAGGACATGATAACAGTAAGACTATCACAGTATAGTCACAAAAAATATTTAGTAAAATTTTCCAAATATTTTAAACTTGTTTTATTAACTGACACCAAAACAGAAGATGACTTGACAAAATCCTAAATATTGCTGGCAATATGGTTTTACGGTAAACAAGAAATAAACACAAGAGAAATATTAAAAATCATAACACAATCTACTTTTTGTAGAGATAAATAAAGCTAAATATTTAAAAAAGATACTATTAATTAGGAATGTTAACTATATAAGAAGAACTTACACCATTATTATGTCTATAAGAGAGCACTGGAAATCTTCCTCCTTGTCTAAAGCTAGCCGCAACAGCTAATGTTTCATCCTTTATTATTTTGGGAACCACCACTCCTTTGCCATATGCAGGGCACACTGTGTAGTGTTGGTTGACTCTTGATATACGCCATTCTTCTGATGCTAGTATTTTTGTAAACTCACCTTCATTACTAAAATTATATAATTTACATCTCAGAGGACCATTTATATACTATACTAACTATCTACTCACAGCTTCTCCTGCTCTTACTACAAAATATTTTATTTTCTCATTTGAATTACTTTCATAATCTAACAATATTATCTTTTTAAAGGCAATATCCACATTTTGAAAACAAAATTTTCCCACAGATTTCCAGACATTGTTTCTTAAGTAGCTAAACGTAAACCCAGGCTTAGTCAAGTTATCAGACCGAAAAAGAGAAAACAACTCATCCTGAGTACGATTGAACCCACAACTGTCTTGTTTACAGTCATATATCTGTTACACTGCAACACAAGTCTTTTAAAAATTAAATATAATATTTTATCTATACAATGTACATCCATTCTCCATATTAAAATATTTATAAATATTTTTATTTTTTACCTGTACAGTGTATATCCATTCTCCATAATAGGGTGCATGTGTCTATAAAAGAATGGATAAAAGAGACTAGGGTCCTGTATGTTAGAAAGATTTTCAAGTGTCTGTGCCACTAGATTTAATTCTGTTGTATTGCTAATATCCAATTGGAATATCCTGAGGTCTTTACATTTTAAAAATAAGGATCCTCCTTGAGCTATTCCTCCACTACTTTTGTTTTCTTTTCTCTCTATACTATCAACATTTTTGTGAAGTAACTGTAAAATGATAAATTTAAAATTTACTAATTTAATTTACATTTGATGAAAAGCTAAAAAAAGATAAAGTAATGGAAGTAATTTTAGTCAATTGTAGAACTCTAAATACTCTTAACAACTCTCGGGTAGTAAATCTTCATAACATACACACATATCACGACAACAAAAAATTATACAGTACAAGTACAAATACATGAAATAAATGCGTTATAATATACTTATAGCTCTTACTATGAAACCTACCCATAGTTCTCTTACGCCTTCTTTTCTGGAACTTAAAATAAGGTGATGTCCAGTGATGCAAACTGTCCCATCAACATTGTCATGGTGAGGGTATTTTAGAATAACACCGTCTAATTTATTAATAAGTATAAGCTCTATAAATTCCATTAGACCGAATAAAAATTTTCTGAATTAATTGTGTTATTGTTTTAGTTTTCTCATTATCAACTGCAACTGACGTTTAATTTTTAACCTGACATTTACTTTAATTACAGTACATGGCGGTGACATTCCAGTACTTTAAATCGAAAAAAAATGGAGACTAATTTTATCTATTGTGTAAGGTAAGTTCATAAAGATTCAGATTTGATAGAAATATATACAGGATATCGTTATAAAACTCAATATTTACGTTTAAATAAAAATCGCAACAAAATATAAATCTAGCGTAAGGTGCACCGTGTCTACGAATATGTAAAAACTTCCGGATTCCGAATCAACACAATATAACTTGGCAAAAAAGAGTTAAGAGTGTTAGCAGGTGGCACTAAATAAAAACGGGTGATTCGTCAGTGTGATATCTATCTCTAGTACATGTAAATAGAAAATAAGTATAGAAAATACAATAGAAAATAAGTATAACAAGAACTATATAGAGAAAATTGTACAGTAAGCCTTTGGATATATTTGGGTATATACTATATAAAAAAATGTCTGTTCGTGTGTTTGTTTGTCTGTTCGAGTTCGAGAGTCGATTGGCGTGGAATTTCGAGGAGTTGTTCCCTGGCTTCCCGGGATGGTTATAGGCTAGATAGATCCGGAATCCAGAAACGTATTGTCTTTTATTTTACGTTTTTGTCCGACAGTACGTGTTTTTTTCCGGATAGCCAACAGGTAGCTTTACTAAACGTCGTGCGTGCGAAGCGAGCGGGCTTATTTAGTTATTAAAATAAGAACTGAATAATGCTTTATGTTTTTACATAAGGTATTCTTCAGTTTTCTTTTTACTTTATAACGATGTATATAGTGGCAGCATTGGCGTTAAGCTAACTCCATTTGTAATCTGTACTACAGATATAATTTTAAAAAGAAAGAGATGGCAGAAAGTTAGTTATACAGTTGTAAGTGAACGGGATAGGAAATGATAATTTCAATGTAAACAAAAGGAACGCAACACATTCAAAGTACGGGGTGATATAGGCTGTGCTCTGTAGCTTTATCTGTGCTCTAACCAACAATACTAAGGATAGAAAGATATAGTTGAATATGGTGAAGACAATTTTGCTACAGCAATGTGTGATTTCGTTCGCTTAGACTTATTTAATTTGTGACATTAATAGACAGATAACAGGTTGTTTTAAATTATAACAATTCGATATCAAGATACTTGTTGCTTAAAACGCTAAAAAAAGCGAATCTTGCGGTGAGTTTCTGCATGAATTTGTATGATTGTATTGAAAGTAGGTAGGGAAGTAGCTGGCTGGATTGTTGAGCTTGGGTAAAGACCGGTGCTAACATTTATTGTTTGATAGTAATATGTCAGATATAAAAACTATTTGTTGTCAACGTTTTCACTCAAGTTTATATTTTAATACAATTTCTTTCTTACTCAGGAGATGGAGGAGAATTCTGATATTCATATGGAGACAGATGTGTCTTCAACTACTGGTGACGTGCCTGATAGTCAGCAGACCTCCGAATTAGAATCAAATCTTGAAATGGTGGTTGTGGTACAAGTTAGTGAAGAAGAAGCAGACAAAGTAAGCTTAGATACACAGTCTCAAGATAGTACCAGTACTACAACATGTAGTGAATCAAAAAGTTCTCCCAAAGGAGATATTCTGTCAGAAAATGAAGTAACTTCTCTTAGTAAAGATAATATTAGCATGAATGTAGATATGCAGGAAAAACCATTAGTCCATCCACCATCAGAACCAGAGGTGCCTCAGGAGATACCTAAGAATTCACCTATAATATCTATTGATTTACAAAGTTCCGAACAAAGTATAGATTTGTCTAATCAAATTAAGGATGATAATAAAAGTCTTAGTAAAGTGACAAATCAAAAGGAGTCTCCTCAAAAGTCTCCTGTAAAGGAATCTTCTTTAGAAAAAAAGACACCGATAAAAGACAACACTGAAAAATCTAATGTGGGTAATAAGGAGGAAAAAAAAGGTGGTATAAGTTTCAACACCTTGGTTGACATGTGTGAAAAGTCAAATGACTCTCAAACTAATTCTGATATTTCAGAAAAAGAACATAAGAGCATCAGTAGAGAACTTAAATCTCTCATTAAGTCAGCCAAAGAATCTAAAATAATTAGTGAATGTACTCAACTGACAACAAAAACAAGAAAATCCAGATGTAATTTAGATAGTTCTAACACAAGTTTAAATACATCAGTGGAAGCAGAAAAAATCCAAGGTCTCAGGCGTAGTAGCAACAATTCTCAGAAAAGTAATAGCAGTGAACAGTCAGAAAAGATTATCAAAAGGTCAATGAGGTCACAGAATCCAGAATTTGTCTACAAGGTAAAGCAATTTCTCAATTCTGTAACTGGAAAGTTCCAAAAGGTTGAAACTGGTGATGAGGGAGATGAAAAAAAAGATGCACAATATGCACCAACATTGCTTTCTCCAAAAAAGAACAAGCATGATGTCCAACCATTACCAGAGTTGGTAAGTATTATATATTACAAGAGTCAGCTATGCAATGTATGTATGTAATATATAGTATTTGATATTACTTTTATTCTTTACAATAGCTTTATAAGTAATAATTTCATTAGCATATTTTTTTTCTATTATCCATAGATCCCAGGCCAAAATCATAAGCTGAGGTCAGATCAATATTGTTGGAGGTGTCATTGGCAAGTAGAACAATCAGTCAGTGAAAAAGGGCATTCACCAATGCAATGTACAGTCTGTCCTAGATCTTTTCATTTTAAATGTCTGACAGGTACAGAGAGAAACAAAATAACATTTGATAAGAGCTGGGTTTGTCCGGAGTGCTTGTCCATTTTAAATGCGGAGAGCTCTGAGACTAGGTAAATGTTTTAAATATAAAATCTTTTATTGGAAATATCATCTGTACATACACAAAACCAAGATTTTAACTATCATAATAGATTTTACCTCTTTTTGTTTGTTAATTTCTCTCCAGCAAAACAACCTATTGTTATAAAATATTCTCTTCCCTTCTTTTCACACACATAATAAAGAGAAAGAGATAAAGACAGAGTGCTGCAGCACAATGATGGCCAGTCTTAATATAATACATTTATTAAGTAACAGTGGAATTGTAATTTTTTATATATATTTCTTCCAGATCTCTAGCCTTGAAGAAGATTAGTCTAGGACATCTGTGTGAACTTCTACAATATGCTTTAGAGCGCATGAAAGATATCAATGGGGTAAATACTTCGTTTATTATGACATACTTATAATTTAGGCAGTTGTTTATTATTTCTATAGTAATTATTGATTGTGCAATGCGAAAGTGCCTAATAAAATATTATTTTTTGACATTTTGATTACATTTGCAAGATACCGTATCAATTAATAAATATACAAATTTAATAAAAGCTTCATTATTTGTATTAACAATAATATTTATAGGTTATTGTCTAAAGTAAATGTTTGACAATAAGCAAATTGACAAAGTATTCATAATTTTATCCAAATGTGATAATTTTAGACGAACGAAAATAAACTTTTGACATACTATCATGGATTCATGACATGATTTCGTGTTCGCGTTTCGTATAACAAAATGGCTTCCATTGCGCGTTATTTTTCTTACGTTTAGATGACATAAAGATATATTCATCAACTAATATTCATATTTATTCTCTTTATGTGTTATTTAAAATAATATTCTTCAAATATAAATTAAATATTTCAAGTAGCATAATTATAAACTGAGAGGATTTATCTCGAAATTGTGATGAGATCTCTACGGATTGTATACCAATACTTTCGTTATCAACTAAGGATTAAGAACTAAAGGATTTTAATTGATTGAAATATATTTCCAATAAGACTTTCACATAATAAATGAAATTAATATGAATGTATACAAAATGTATAGGAAAATCAAACGCGTCATTCCCTTGCAAGTAAAATGACCTTGCTACTTATCATAGGCGGGACTGGTATCTGCTAGCTCTGTCTAGCGTTAAGTAATCAATAAAGCGGGCCGCCATCTGTCTCGCTCGCTCGCCACTAATAATAAACTGTACACGTCGATTGTTACGCTACTTCTGCATTTCTCAATTTGGTATATTTGACCACAGATTTGATTAATTTAAATAATAAGTTAAATACATTAATGCTTAATACTTGTTCTGTAATTTTGTAATATTTTCCCAGAGACAATTTTTTGTTATGAAGTAGAAATTAATTCCTTAATTCTTTAATTCCTTAATTTTTTTCAGCTTCACGCTGTCTCCCGCACATAGCAGGGTAGGCAGAGGGAACCTCGGTGTTAAGACACTCCGTTCCCCACTTTCTGCGGAATTCTGAAGGCATTGCGTGTTGAGTGCCTGAACTCAACGCCGCGCTTTGCCTCGACACCAGAACGAAGAAAAATGGAAATATAAACATAAAGCAATATTTCACTTCCTCGAGTGGGAATCGAACCTACAACCATCGCATTTACGTGTGGCACCCTTGCCACTGCGCCACGACGGTCTCACTATTTACCATTACGGTAAATGGTGAGGAGACGGTGTCATTATGTATCATTATTAATTCCTTAATTTATATTTTCAGTGTTGTATATTATTTACATGCTTTTTTTATTATATTATATTATATATATTATAAGAAAAGCATGTAATATGATCCATTATGCATTCTGCAGAAAGTACATTTTTTCTTATATCTTTTCTATAACTGTACCTATATATTTTTTTAAATAGTCGTTATGATTCAAAAGACAAATATTTTAAATTTATGTTTTTTAATTATTACAAAAAATATCAATACAACATAAAGTGTATAAAAGTAATATAGAAATATTCTTCTCATGCACATGATACATATGTCTAATCTTTATGTTATTCAGTCTTCAGGTTAAAGGTCTTCTTTTTGTCTGTTGTCAATTTACAAAAATAAATGAATAATTTCCTTAATTTCTAGTCTACTATTAATACTTACTTAATGATTATTTAAGTAAATTAGTATTGTCTCTTTGCAAGTTTATAATAGAAAAACAAATCTTAATATTCTATAATCATTATAAATACTTAACAAGAAAGTATAAACGGATTTAGTTGAAGCTTATTTAGAACATAGCTAACAAATAGTTTACAATTTATGTAAAATTTTTGGTTAATTCGGCTATAAATAACAATAAGCCACATTTATGTCGCTAGTAATATATAGTAATATATAGTAATATATAGTAATATATATTTAAGGTGGACCCATTTTTGAAACCAGTGGATCGTGAATTATTTCCTGACTACGATAAATACGTGGTGCACCCAATGGATTTGTCACTTATGAAGGTTAACATTGCTGAAGGCCTGTATGGAAGCACAGAAGCATTTCTTGCTGATGCACAGTGGATATTACACAACAGTATCATATTTAATACCTGTAGGTATTCAAATTACATTTATTATTGTACATACTTACATATATTACATATATTAAATAATTATTTTTTTTTAACTCAAAAGTAAAAAATACTTTTTGTCCCTTGTATTTTTTTATATGGGAGAGGACAAGGTAAACGAGCATTCGGGTCAACTTATGGTAAGTGATCACCAACGCCCACGACCCCGTGTAACACTAGAGGAGCTACAGGTGCGTTGCCGGCCTTTAAGGTGGAGATGAAGGCATTACCTAATGCGAAACGCAGTGGCAAGAACCACTACTTAACGCTGGTTTTAATTGCCGGGGGTGGTATACATACACGTACTTTAGTCGCCTTTACGACACCGACAGTACCAGAGCGATCCTATCTAAGCCGGGATCACACGGCGTAAATTTATTTGTCTTTCTTTTATAATATGAGTGGAGCTAACATGTTGATATTAGTCACGAAGATCCTGGGAATATAAGCTTGTAAATTTAAGTTTTTCAACATTTATAAGTTGTAAGTCCCATTGACTTACATGAATTTGAGATTCTTTTTATCCCAATTCCAGTACAATCGAAGTTAACAGCCGGTGCCCGTGGCTTAGTACGCTCGTGTAGAGCAGAAATGGGTGAAATAGAGGCGTGTCCCGAATGCTACGCAGCGGCTCATGCTAGACGAGCCACGTGGTTTACGGACGTGTGTTCCACACCGCATATTTTGTTGTGGGCTAAATTGAAAGGTATTTAATTTTTTTTTAGCTTTGCACTGTAACCCTCAGTGTACAGCAGAGTAGGTAGCGGGAACATAAGGATAAAGGAAATAATGCTCACTTTAATATGCGGAAAAGTGCAAGCGTGGAGCTGCTTAGTTATTATAATATATATAATAGAAAACAACAGCTAGTTAAAGATTAATAGAGCTACGGCATAAGCTATAGCTAAGGCATGTAATAAAAGTGTAGAATGTATAAATGAATTATTATAAAATCGTTACAGGTTTTCCATACTGGCCCGCCAAAGGCATGTCCGTGAGTAGTGCCGGCCTCGTCGACGTTCGTTTCTTCGGCGCTCACGATCGAGCATGGGTCCCCGCTCGCGATTGTTTCTTATTTTGCGAAAAGGACCCTAATAATTTTAGAAATAAACGTCAAGATATACTGGATAGTTTGCAGGTGTGGATGGAGTATATTCATAGATTTATTAAAAGTATAAAAACGACTGTCACAACTCAATTTGGCATACTGTGATTGTAAAAGGGGCGGTTGTGGGTTTGTTTTAACACTCGGGAGAATATTATTTTCATTTTCTCGCTTTTATAAAGGACAAAGTGTGACCTTGTGTTCTGTCACTCAACACAATGCAAATCACTCAAAGCAATGTCTCGGTTAACTTTGACTACCCCTGTGCTAAATGCGAAATTAAAGGCTATTAAGTCGTGGCGAGACAGCATATGACCTTTAACGCTTTGACTGAAATCTCGATTCGGTATTCGCATTCCGAATGAATTATGTGTAGTATGTTTATTTTCCCGCTTTGCTACACAGTGCGGCATTGAATTGTGTCACTCGATACTCAGATTTTCAACAAATAATCTTATTAAATGGCATAGATTAGATTACAAAAAATATTAACTATTATTCCAGGAAGCCGAGCATCATATTCGTAATATATCACGTAAATACGGCAAATTCGTCTATCCTCCTTTCAAAACACAATTTGACCCTACAAAAATGACGGAACAATTGAAAATAATGGTAAGTTTGAGTTATAAATAAATGATAATATTATAGTCATAAGCTTATAATAATATTATCTTTTATTTTTAAATTTTTAAAAATTTAAAAATAAAAGATAATATTAGTTACTTTAGGTTTTTGTGGCCGTTGTAGACCAGTCTGACTGTAAACGCGACGGTTGTGGATTAGATTCTCACTCGGAATAAAAAATATTTTCAATTTTTCGGTGTTGCAACAAGACAAAGCGCGGCGTTATGTTTCATCAAACAGTGCCCAATGTCTCGTAAATTGACAGAAAGTTGGGAACACAGGTTTTTTCTAATAGTTTTACTCAGCTTATTCTGTGGATTATATTTAAAAAGAATTGCTTGGGTGTTTTATTTATCACGATTATTATTTGTTTTAGATACCGTCATTTGAAGGTGAATTGAGAACACCAGTCACCAGTTCACCAGTCAAAGAAAAGCCAGCAAGTTCGCCAAATAGCGGCACTAAAGATAAAAGCAGATCGAATTCCAAAAGCTCCAAAAGTTCTGTTAATGACGGGTAAGATAGTTTTAGTTAGTATATTTTTTTAGCCTTTCCATTGTATCCTGTATATAGCATGGTAGTGTACTAGTGTATTATTGTTAACGCATTCTGTTTCCCATTTTCCGCTTTCACTTTAAGATATTTCATTCCTACGAATGGGAATCGAACCTATAGCCATCGCATTTACAGTCAGGCGCTACGCATGCCGCACGACAGTATCGACGGTATTTATATGATTTTAATAAAAATCTATATTAATGTTATTAAATATTCCTTCCAATTTTTTAGCTATATCAGTGAAAATGAAGAATGTGAAACACTCTTACGTAAGATGGCGGATGGTGCTGAAATAGCTCGGGAGGAAGAAGATTTTTCTATAGATAAGTAGGTTTTTTATAAGTTTTTTATTTTAAGTATGACGTTTCTTTTATACAAATAGAAAGGGATAATCTCGTACGTAAACACTTAGTTCTCGCCTACATCCTAATCTTAGAATGATTGGTTAAGCTTTTTTTATTAACTCAGATTATTTTTACAGCGAACAGACTACAGAGATTGAAGTTCCAAGTAAAGAAAGAGATTCAAATAGAAAACGACGTAAATCTGGTCTTGAGGAAGCCGTTTTAACTGTCATAGAAAGTAGCTTCTGTGAAAAACGACCTAAAATCGAAGATAATGACAAAAATACAACAGATGAAACAACAGAATGTACTGAGGATGATACCGCTAATGACGTTATGGCAGTTGATGAGACAATTCAAGCAGTAAATGATGCAAGTAACAATGACATAGTAAAAGTACAATCTAATGAAACACCAAAAGTTCTTCATAATACTGAATTAGAAACCAATGCAGATAAAGCACCTATTAAAATCACTCTCAAGATCAAACCAACTAGATCAAGCATGTCTAAAGATGAGAAAAAAGATGAGAAAACAAGCACGCCTAAACAACGGCCTGTAAGAACAGGAAAATCGACACCTACAGACAAAGAGAGAGATGATAGAAAGTCTCATAAACGAAGAAACTCTAATCGAAAAGATAAATCATCTGAGAAGAAAAATGATAGCTCA
>JBAIZZ010000172.1:290155-300491 GCA_037355905.1 Heliconius aoede | reverse complement strand
GTTTTTCGTAAATTGCGAATTTTTATTTTAATATACTATAGTAACTAAGATATGGAGGAATAAGTATTTGATTGCCTCGAGTGTTTTTTTGCTCTGCGCCACGAAATGTCGAAAATCTAGTAAGATATATATTACAAATTTTATTATAAATTAGCTTATTTTTTAATAGTAAATATTTTTGATGAAGATATATAATAATTCGTCATGGCACATATATTCCAAAATTCGTTTGTCACACACCACATTTAACCTTAACACTATTCGTTAATATTCACAAATGCTCCCGCGCAAGTAGGCCAGAACTGCAGAGGTCAAGTCGATTTAATTATCTGCATAAATTACTTTGGTGAAACCACTTTGTGTGTCTAGTTATATTATTATTTTAAGTAATTTCGCTTACGCTTTGACGTTACTGTGCGCATATTCTTATAAAAATAGATAAATCACACATAAATCCACGGGAATTTACTGCCTTTTGTTCAGCTTCATGTTATAAATAAAAAAAATAAAAGGCCGTCGTGGCGCAGTGGCACAGGGGTATCGCGCATAAACGACACGGTTGTGGGTTCAATATGAAAACCAGTGAATTTTTACAAGTTTAACAAGTTTCTAAATAGTAAAACATCAATGATGCCGCCGACAAGCCAGCCCGCGGACGTCGTTATCTCTCCGAACACGGTATCTCCGGCGGTGACAACAAAGCGAACTATTTCCTCCACGAGAGGAAGTCATAAACTTATAGTTAGAGACGACACTAGTGATAAGATTGTTTTTCTTGCTATATCATTTATAATAAGCATATAATATTATAATATTTGTAATTATTTTGATATTTTTTTGTAACACCAGAGGAGTTACAGGTGCGTTGCCGGCCGACAAGGTGGAGATAGACGCATTTTTTTAAGGTAACCATGTCATATCGACATGGAAACACTGCCGCAGGTAGGCTATTCCACAGTTGCGTGCCGTCATACATTGTAAGAGGCCAGTCGTGGCGCAAGGTTACAAGCGTGTAGTTGTAAGTGCGACAGGTTTTGGGTTCGTTCCCCGCTCGAGGAAATTAAATGTTGAATATTCTTATATCAGGATAACGAAGTAAAGCGCAGCATTGAGTTGCTCCTATCAGCATGCACTCCCTCCAGAATTCGTACACTTACATATATATATTATATATTAGTTAGTTCTTAAAATAAATGTATTAAAAAAATTGTTTTAACATAATAAAATTAATATATATATAATCTTATCTGATTAATAGCGAAAAATCGAGCCATAAAAATAATATTGGGTTGAAGACCTTTTTATTGAAATTTAGCGACCGCCTACAGCAGTTGTTTAGGCAATAAAAAACCTTATAAGGACGAGACGTATATTTTATACGTATTTTTAAATATTTTTTTTATTTTTGACATATTAACATTTCATAAGCAATTAATGCGGCGCAAGAGGCTGTCGTGGCGCAGGGTTACAAGCGTGTGACCGTACGTGAAGATTGTGGGTTCGATTTTCATTCGGGGAAAACATTATTAAATAATCTAGTATATAATTTACCTTTTATGTTGTATGTTTACGTATACGAGAATGAACGATCACCTCACCTGTAACAAGAAAAATATTGTAAAATTAAATATTTGTATTAATAGTCAATTATATAGTATTTATTATAGTGAGGAAAAAATATTTACAAATAAAAAAAAAAACTATATAGTGTAAACCACAACAGCCTTATATCCAAAAGGTACTTGACTCGTTCTTACTGTACACGTCGCCATTTAAATATGCTAAAAAAATACAATGGCACGTCATCTGGGTCGTATTTTTCGAACGTTATATTTGCTTTTTTTATCTACAAATTAATAATAGAATTAATATTGAATTACGTATATTAAGTAGAATTAATATCTATTCACCTGTACAGAGTTACGATAAATATATTTTTTTCTATGAAGGAATCGCATATTTCCTATGATTTCAGAAACACTTTGTTATAAGTCGATTAAGTAAGGTCTTTCCTAATTTTGATAATATTTTGTATGTGAAATGTGACAAATTTGTGATGACAAGATAAACACAGTCGTCGTATAAAAGAAAATAATTACTGTGCTAATAAAATTGTTCGAAATGGAGAGTCCATGGTGGTGGGCGACGTTTTATTGTTTCATATATTTATTGCTACCGGTAAGTTATATATTAAATATGACATTAATTAAAAACACTCGTTAACTATTAACTTATATAACTTAATTAAATTACTTATATTAAGTCCGTTTTTAATTAAAATCTATATTGTTACAGGATGCCTGCATTTTAACCCAAAATGTGCCTTCTGATATGGTTTTAAAGCAAACTTTTACACCAACGTCTACAAGTGATAAAGATTTAAAGAGAGACTTTTCAAATATGGCGTCAAAGCCATCATCGAAATCGCAGCTTATGAATACATTACTGTCTTTAGCATCTAATGGAGCAAGACCTGACATAACTGGTTCAGCTATGCCAACACCAATATCAGAAAATCCTTTCACGCCGAATATAGTGGGTGATATACCACGAACAGTCAATCTAGTGCCAATACAGCCACAAATACCCTCTTATATTAAAGAATCAGTGAAATTTAATGGTCAGCCTTCAACGATACCAAATTCAGTTCCAAATATGTTATATACTTCGCCCCTTCTACCCACTTCTTATGTGCCGGTGCGACCTATACAACCTACAATGACCTCAGAGCCAATATCTTTGAATAGCTATTTAACAGTTCCCCAGGTGATACCCTTACAAAATTATGGAAATGTAATTCAAAGTCCACCTACAGTATGGCAAATACCACAATCTGTTAATGACGGCTATACATTTGTTCCTACTAAGCAACTGCCATGTTCAGAAATAGGTCCACCACCACCACCTCCTGTCAATTTGCAAATAAGTCCCCCTTCTCCTATTTTACCAGAAATCAACACAAATTGTGGGATTATTGAATTTTTGACAGCATCAAACGTAGTAACAGGTGTTCAAGAGTCTACAAAATTAATAAGTGACTATGACACTGATGGCTATCCCTTAAATTTACAAATTAATTTACCTTCCCAAAGTATGCCAGCACCTAGAATAACAGTTGTTTCTGCCACACCACCACCCGTGGTGGAAGCGAAAAAAGAATCAGAATACGGTCCTTTCTTACCGTTTGGAGGCTTTCCACCTCCACCACCAATTGTTATGAGAAAATCAAGATCAAGCTGGCGAAAAATCCTGCCAATTATTTTATTAGCTTTATTTAGTGACAGTGGCTGTTGTTGTGGCGGCTGTAGTTGTTGTAATTGTTGTTCTGACTCTGACAATCCCACACCTATTCCATTTCCCATACCGATACCCATAAATAGTCCTATCATAAACAATTCTAAGTCTTCATGCTCCTCTCGTAAACGAGGGCACAGAGGCAATGGAGGTCAAAAAGGAAGGAAGTAAATATATCTTTCATGCGTTTGCTCAAAGCAAATATATAAAAGAATATATATATAGCAAGTTGTAAATAATTTATTATTAAGTTAAGAATAATTTTAAAATTTGTTGTTATCTAAGTGTAACGCTTACTTATTTTGCAATCTTTTTAAATATATGTGAACGTATCTTTATAATATTTGTTTTATTTCAATAACACGTGCGTTTTGTACAAGTTAGGTAATTTATTAAGATTAGATATGAGATTGAAATCTGACGTAACCAAAGCAATATAACGTCGTTTACACTCGATATTTTTTTTATCTATAGTATATCTTGTTCAGTTCTTTAATCAAACATTTGTGTATTGATATAATTTGCAATTATGAAACTCTCTATCATTATGCAAATTTGTCCAATTTTGATTCTTATCGTTTTACATCAGGTAAACATGACAACACACTTAAAAATTATTAATATATCTCTACATAGGCGCTTTAAAGTACAAGCTTTTAAATTAAATAACCTGTAAAATTTAATTAAATTAACAATTATTATCGTTTAAAAAGTAAACCAATGCCAATAACCACCTAATGAAGTAACCTAAATATTATTCCAGGAAAATGTTTTAGGACAAACGATGTACCCGTATGGCGGAGCGCCAATCGTATACGACAACCATGGAGACGATGACCTCGGGCTCATACTGACAGTGTTGCTCTTGGCAGCCAGAAATACTAATGGCGGCTGCAACTGTTGCAATTGCTACAATTGTGGCGGAGGAGCTAAGACCATACCTGTACCATTTCCAATACCCATTCCTACCAATAGTCCCATCATTAATAATCCTCAATCAGGATCTGGAAACTCAAACGAAAGCGAAAGTGAAGAAACCGAGGAAGGCTCCTACAATAGTAGCGAGTCTAGTGGATATGGTAAATCATCATCCAACGTCACTCTTTCCTATGTTCCAGTTCCAGAGCCATCTCAGGATTAACTAATGTAGTTGAAATGTGAATTTATTTATTTATTGATTATTTAACCTTTATTTATTTACCTTAATTAACCGTTTTATGTTAATTTATTATTAATAAATTATATTTTAATAAACTATAGTTTAATTTCTCGATGATTCTTGATGATTTCTTATTCCGATAAATAATATATAATAATAAAAGATTAAATAAACTTTTAGGTATTTTATTGATGTAATATAAAACCTAAAAATTTCATGAAATTGTGATGATAAAGTTCAAGTAAAGTAAAATAAGTCAATTAGGTGGGATCTGTAAAAATATGTTTTTATGTTGTTAATGTTATTGTTTAATTATGGGAGCATCTTTGTTATGATGGCAACATTTAACCATAACTTTGAAAAGTGTGTACATTATGCAAAAAATGTTTTTACTGTTTCTATGTAAATAAAATACGATATAAGTATATAATTTGTGTTTGATAACAAAGTAAAGTTTCTGTCTATTGCAAATTCCACCAAGGAGACGAAAAAAATTATAAACTGTATGGAGTTATGTTCTACATGAACAGTGAACATCTGTGTTGTCAGTACAACATAAAAGGCAGAGAAATGAGTTATATTTAAGATAAATTGTGTAACAGTGTTGATCTGATCAAAAACAATCAGATCATCGCCACCCACGACCCCATGCAGCACCAGAGGAGCTACAGGGGCGTTGCTGGCCTTTAAGGTGGAGGATGTATGGCAAGAGTTACTACTACACACCGGTTTTAAATGCCGGGGGTGGTATTAATCCGGTCAAGTCTGCCCATGCGTGTTGCCATTACTGGCGACGTGACTCTGCCACACGTACTTTAGTCGCCTCTTACGACACCGACAGTACCAGGGTGATCCTATTCTAAGCCGGGACCACACGGCTGAAACACGATACGTTCGAAATACCATAACTTAAGAACTGATCGAATTGATATGGTTTTTGAGATCGTTTTTAATTATATATTTAGTGGGATAAAAACGATATTGTGGGCTACAGTCAAAATATATTACCATAAATAAATATTTGCGGTATAATAAATATAAAAGACTGAACTACCGCAGAATTGTACCGATACCGTAGTACCGTAATACCGTAGTATTGTACAACATATTATTTAATCATAACATATAATATATTTTTTTCAAGTTTTCTTTCTTAAAGGAACACAAAAATGCATAACATTTATAATATACACATCTTGTTTTCACGCTTATAGATTTTGTTTTGTGACAATCGTAGTACAGTAAATAACGTAAACTAAATAAATGAAGGCAAACAAGGAGTTAGTGCTATTTTAAAAATATCCATTTACTTCAAAATATGTCAACTATTATAAATTAAGATTTGTTTAATACTATTTTCTATATTACTTTCCCTATAGACTCCGAAACGGCCGAGTTATTGGCTAGATAGATCCGGAATCCAGAAACGCATTTTCTTTTATTTTACATTTTTGTCCGACGGGACGTGTTTTTCCCGCTAAGGCAACAGGTAACTGCACTGAATTTCACGCGACCAAAGCGAGCGGGCTCAGCTAGTATGCTATAAGCGGGATATAGCGTGAAGATGAAGAGTATGTTACTAAACATAATTATAATGATTTTTACAGAGTTCATAGTCTTTAGCCACATATGGTATCACAATCATTTCATAACAAAATATAACGTATTTTTAGAATATTGCATAACTTGAAAGCATATCAACGTTAAAATAATGTAATGTATTTCACTGATAACTGTTAAGAAGAATATGTTCAATCACATCAAGATAACAGCGATTGCAAGATAAAATATTTCTATTGCTTAAGGTTTTTTTTTAAAACTAAATATATAGTTGAATTTTATAAATTTTATCTCATTTTGTACATGTCACGATGGCAAAATTCAAGTTTCCAGTAATAGTTGCAGCGATATCCTTTTTACAAGTATGTAAATGAATTTAATATATCATATTTTACTATCATAATTGTTTTACTAGAATATACTAATGTACTATTTGCATTTTAGATAATTCACGGACAGATCGGTAATTTGGCCAACAATCCAACGGGAGCACAAAATCAAGGATTTTCCAACAAAGCGACTTTAAAGAGCGCTAATGAAAATTTACAACAAAATGAAAATTTTGGGAAAAGTTCCAAGTTTAATGCGCCAGGACAGTTCAACATACAGCAACCTCAAACTCTAGCGACAATGCCACAAACTTTTCCATTACAGCAAATTCCAAATCTACAGCAAAACCTACAGAAGCAACTGCCCCAAAACTTCCCACAAGTCATAAACCAGCCTAATCAATTATCTGAGCTGCAAGTACCCATTTTGTATCAACCTCTAAATATGGCACAACCGCAACTACTTCAGCAACCAATTCTTCAAGATACTTCCACCCAGTTTTTCCCCATTGTTCAGCAAGCTACAGTCCAACAATTTAATCCAAACGGTAATATTAATTATCCGCAAGTTCCAATAGGAGCAATGATGCAAAAAAATCCTGTTCAAGTTACTCAAATACTACCTTCTTTAAACTCTTTTGTATCTCCTTATCCTTCCATATCGTCAATTTCACCTTATGGCTGCCAGCGTACAGATTTTATGCCTAACATAGAAGGGAACTATGCAAGGCAATATATTACGGTTCCATTGTCTGTGCCTGAAGCGCAAGTTCTTAACTCTTACCCTGTATCATATCAAACCGTGATGCCTCCTTCGAATCCCACAGTATTACCTAAAAGTTTAACCCCATATCAGAATCAAGTATATAGCGTAGCTCGTAGTCCTTTAGATTTTCAAAATAACATTTCTACCGATGAAGATTTGCTCGAAGCTGATAAACTGACATCACTTCTCTTGTCTTTACTACAATCTACAAGATCATCAAACCAACCCCAATATTATAGTCCCTATCCTTATACGCCTTATGGCCCTTACAACACTAATGTAGCACCTAAGTCGTCAAGCTTCAAATCTCTTATGCCGCTTATTTATGATATCATAAAAGAGAAAAGGGAAGGCTGTGGTTGTAACGAAAATTGTAATGGCTGTCGGAAAAATAAATTTAATAACAATGTAGAGACTCAGATCAATGGCAGCTATTCAAAGAAAAGAAATTACAATTTAAAGGATGAAATGTTCCGAGATAATAACTCAGACGAAGATACACAGAGAATTGCTAGAGAACATACAAAATGCAGAAAACTTAAAAGCTCATCTCCTTTAGGGAGCATGGAAAATAGAGAAAATTACAAAAGAGATTATGACGAATTTTCCGAAGAACAGGAATAAAGACAAGAATATAAATGCTATTATATATGTAAATAGCAATAATTTAAGATGTAATGTGTTATTGTAATGATAGTAATAAGCATTAAGAAAAAATAAAATATATCATATTATTTATACATTAAAAATATTAATTTCAATCCTGCTTATCCTACTATATGAATAAAATGAAAATGTAAAATGATAATTTCAATTTATTTTTTCAAGAGTCAACAAAGAAAATGGAAAAAAATCTTAATAATGTACATACTTATATATAATAAAAATATTTATAAGAAAAACAAAATTATGTATTTACACGTAATTATCGTCAAAGACAAAGAGATACGTCGGTTATTCTCTAGACGTTCACATTTTTCTAAAAATGAGTCGTTAATTGATATAGCTTTGTTTTGTATCAGACACCTGTGTGACAATGACAATTGCTATATTTTTCGTGATAAAACTATAGTATAAAGGCAGTCATCCTGTTGTGTAATAATCACAGTAGCTTAGGTACAATGTTTTCAATCACGTGGATTATTTCTTTCATCGCTCTTTTTCTATTTAATGTAAGTTTTTAAATATTTTTCATTTACTATTATTATATTTTTTATTTTACATTTCTTTTGAGCTTCACGTACAGAGGGTAACTGGGAACCTCGTGTTAAGTTAGTTAGGGTTTCCTGGCGTTATCTATATATTTCAATAAAACCTATCGTGGTTTCAGTCGCAGGCTTGTGCCCCTGCGCTACTACATTATTAAATATATAATAGCTATATTATAATATTATAAGATCAAAGTGATATTTCATTTTCGTAAGCCTCTCAAAGTTCAACGAGCGTTAAATTTATTTTCCTATATCAATTACTTTGTTACGTCCGATCGCTCTGAAAACACGACCTTGTACCTAAATATTTTCCAGAATCTGTTATAAATGAGCTTCTGTATACATAAAATATGAAATATTTATATTAAAAATGTAAAAATGTAATATTATTAATTATAAACCTAAAATAATAATGTGTATATTATTATTTTAGATTCATAATTTATGTCTATCAATATACATCTTAAAAGTATATTTAAATCTTGTCAGAATGTTCTAGTCAAGAGTACATATTTCATTTAACATTATAATTTTTTTCATGATTAAGGTTACAGAAGGTGGTGTGTGCAGTTATGGTGGTGGCTGTGGGCTGCGACCACCTGTGATACCCGTATCAACACCAACACCCGTTCCTGTGCCATATCCGTATAAGAGCAGGGACCACGACTTGGAGGATATTCTTCCATTTCTTTTATTGCTCATCGCCGGGAATGGAGGATTTTAAATTAGCAACGAAAAAATATAGTTTATTCATATAATATATGTAATGTAAATAATTTTATAATGAAAAGTATTAACACAAAAATGTTTTAATTAAAAAATAGTTGACTTGATGATAAACAAATTTATAATTTCGAACCCTTTTTGAAGATTGCAGTACACCCAAATTTAAAAATGAATTAAACTTTGGTAACCGAAACATTTTCAGAAAGTAATCTATTAATTAGAAGATAATGAAATTTTTACTATTACTTAATTAATGAAATTAATAAACGCAGGTACATAAGCGTGAGTTCGATTCCCACTCGAGAAAATGAAATAGTTTCATTTTTCCTCGCTCTGGTAACCTAGCAAAGCGCAGTGCTTAGTTCGGCCACTCAACACGCTGTTTAAACTTGAATTATTATTTAACACTTTCATAAATTATTCTTCCATATTAAATAATAAAAAAATTGATGTTCGAAATATTTTTATTTAGAAACTGGTGCAAAGATTTTTGAAATAGTTACAATTATTACAACAATTAAGATGGAAATGTTTTTTTTTTATAAATTTTAACAAATGAACAAAGTTAATTGAAACTGCCAACCATTTATAAAATAAAATATTTGTAACATTATAATGTAAACATACAATTTTAATCGTCAATGATTACAATAAATTGTAACATTATGAAAGTAACTAAAATCTGAGGTAATATTTATTATATAACACATTTCCCACATTAGGTGTTAGGTAGTTTCAAAATCAGATAAAAAAACAATATAAACGGGTGCTTTCAAGAAATTTTGTTTAAATTAAATCGATATGTCTACCTTATGGTGGTTAAGCTTCGTTTTCTTCTTTGCCAGCGTCAATGTAAGGGCTTAGTTTTTTTATAAAAAAAAAGTTTTAATTCTTTTTCGTAAACGCATACATAATATAATACTTTACGCTGGTATTATTATAAATTTCTTGTTTAATTAACGTATTAAATCTAAGATACCTGTGTGCCCATAATTTTCATAAAATTTTATTTCAAATTGTAAATATAATAAGTACATAAAGATAAAAACATTACTTTAATATAACTATCAAATTCTATATATTTCACAGATAACATTCATCCAATGTCAGTTCCCTGGATATGGACAGCATGTACCATATCCTGTGTATATGGGCAACAACGATGATGACGATTGGCAGTGCATCTTGCCAATACTGCTTTTGTTGTTAGCTGATGGCGGATTTGGGGGTAATGGCGGAATCGGTGGATGGGGTGGCGGGAACGGCGGTGGCTGTGGATGTGGAGGATGTA
>JBAIZZ010000172.1:254542-289556 GCA_037355905.1 Heliconius aoede | reverse complement strand
TAATGAATAAATATTATTTTTATATCATATTTGTGCAAATTCAAATGCAGCGGAACACAAGACATACACTGCAATACAACACATTCTTACCCTAGCATAGCCAGTTCTATCTTCCTCCCTGATGAAAGAAATTAGACCAATGATATGATAACTACATATTTGTTACATATATACATAAGTAAATATAATAAATAATATCATATACTGAAAGCATAACTGAATAAATATATAGCATCAGATTAAATAACGTATCATAGTTTTGGATATGGAGAAATCTGTAATTCTGGTAATTGTGTGCATTCAGAACATATTGGTACAGTGTTTTCTGTTATATGTGTGCAGGGTAAAGCGTCTAAGAGCGACGTGCCTCACAATGCTGACTATCAGGACATGTACATAATAGTACTTTACCAAAAAATATATACATTATTTGTTTGACTTATTTCCTTGGAAGTGATTACTCTTGCACAACTCAAAGAAACGATATATATATTTCCTTTTCTCGGACTCTTTATATATTTTAAATAATTGCCTGTATTTAGAGAAAAATGTTATTATGCAATATAGTGTGTACAAAGATATTACAGTGATATATGCAATACTTACATTTGGTCCTGCGCGTCGCTACCGCCCTCTTCAGCTACGAGCAATTCATATTCTTCTGCAGCGAATCTGTCCCATTCTGACATCTTTAATAAAAAAAAACAAAATATTTTAAAATGAACCTTCTGAAGCAATTATGATATTCTGAATATTTCAACTATTCAACTTCTTTAATTTTCCTAGTAATTTTATTAGTATTTTCCAAAATGAAAAGTTTATTTGTCTTGCCCATAGATTTAAGAAACTAAAATCAAATGGTCGTAAATTCCTAACCCTTTTGAAAATTTTAAATTTAATTAGTTTTTACATTCATTGCGGCATATTTAAATCAGAAATTTTTATTTAACGTTAATATCTTTTTAGAGACTGTCATAATGGCTGGCTCTAATAACAATACAAAGCGCGGCGTGAAGTTCCAATCAACAGGCAATGTCTTGGAAATCGAACGGAAAGTCGGAAAAGAAACGTCTTTACGTCCTTCCAGCCCACCCTGCCATGTGCGGTATACAGAGTGAAGGTAAAAAAAAATCTAAATCATAGTTTTTTCATAGAAATATAATATTACAATCGGCTATGGCGCATCATAAATACACGTTAAATTATAGGAAAATTTATTTATTATATGTACGGTACCTCTGAATCTGAGTCACGTTGTGTTGCAAACGGATCACGCTGCTCGTGGTCGAGGTATTTTTCCAAGTTGAAGAACGTGTCGAAGAATATTGGTGTTAGTTTGCATCTCTTCAGGTCTGTGAGTGTTATTTTGCCGTCTTCTGCAGGATGTACCATGTCCAGCATCTGAAAATGTAGATGTTTTTTTAATTGATATACATACATATAGTTGATAAATTAAAATAAATTAATGTCTATAAATAGTGTTTTAACACTAGGTTCCCTCTGCCTACCCTGCTGTGTGAGGGATACAGCGTGAAGCTGATTTTATAACATATCGTTTTAGAAGACTTAAATACAAAATAAATACCTGACACAAGCAGTCGTTGAATGGCAGTGTTTCAATACCGATAGCTTCCATCCTCTGCATTTGTTCTTCGTAGAAATATTCCAGCTCGTACATAGATACGTATCCGTCACCGTCGACGTCCATGCACCTGGAATGTACAGAATATTTGACATTTATTTTAATTCCTTTGAATACATACACTACACTCTTTGTTCAGACCAAGCGGAGATTCCATTAAGATTCCATAATTTTTTGAAGTTATTATGGTTTTTATGAGCCTATTGTATAGAATGTTATAAATGTACAGGCAGATGCTACAGATAAACGTGTCTAAAATAAATACAATATAATGAGCAGATTCTGACAATTAAATATAAGTATCTCTAAATTTATATGTCGATATAGGATATAGCGTGATCTAATAACGTATATTTAACGCTACAACGGAAGCCTTGTCGGTTAATCGGGTAAATCAACTGTGTCATTGCGCTTTCGCTTGGTTTCTGTCGCACACACTTAATCACGCAAAACACGGCAAACGAGCGTTCGGGTCACTTGATGGTGAGTGATCACCGTCCACGACCCCGTGCATCACCAGAGGAGCTACAGGTGCATTGCCGGCCTCTAAGGTGGGGTTTGGGCGCCGGAGCCCAGCATTACCTAATATGAAACGCAGTGGCAAAAGCCACAACCGGTTTTAAATGCTATTTCTATTATGAATCTTCTTTTACACGGTTCGAGATGCTATTCATTATATTTATGTAGTCTTTTGATATCAGTGATGGACAGACTAAACACTTTAGAATTTTTTCTTTTCAGCTTCACGCTGTATACCGCATATAGCAGCGTAGACTATTTCTGTTGTTCCATATATATTTTGTAAAATATTCTTTCTTTTTCTTTTATTCTGAAGGTTAAGTGTGTTGTGCGGCGGAATTCAACGCCTCGTTTGTCCCGACGCCAGAGCAAAGAAATGAAAATGTTTGTGCCACTTTGTGTCACTGCGTTACGACGACCTCTTAAACATTAATATGTATTTAAAATATCTTTCATTTTATAATCATTATATTAAATTCAATTTCTGTTTTAGTATAATGGTATAGGAACTATAATATGACACCATTATTAAAATTGACTGTTAGTTAATATAAGTGTCGATGCTGGGAAATAAAAATTGTTTGATTGATCTCAATTATAGCTATTTGGCACTTTAGATCCTAGCCCGTATATAAAAATTGCTCTTAAGTCTGAGATGCTGTATTCATTCACAGATAGGTAGTGATGAATATATAATATAATATGTCAATGAAAATGGCATCTCAAGACAGATTTCAGACTTCCTCAGTTTATGAATACGCGCGTTAAGGGTATTTTGTCGTCTGATGTTGTACATAAAATTTGAAATTTTGCAGTTGACATAGATCCAAATACATTTGGGGACTGTAGGTTTCAATCCATATCTAAGGTTTTTGTGTCTAAAAAATTATTACACTTAAATACTTAAATACACATAAAATAAGAAAAAAAATCCTTACCTATACCAGTATTCTATAGCAGTTGGATGAGTCTTATCCTCTTCTGCGAGTAAAAACCACACGAACTCAGTGTAGGACATTCTGGGTTCGCCGTCTGGAGTCAATCTGTTCTGGTTCCCGCGAGTCACACAGCCGGACAACACTCGTTCGATCATTCGACTTGATAAGGCTGAAATAATGTAAAAAAAAAATTTGCTATTATTTATTTATTTATTTCTTAAAATTTCAAGATGTATTAAAATTAATTCTTTTTCTTGGACTTAAGTTATAAAATAAAGAGAAAGCGGATGTGTATTTGGATCTAAAAGAAAGTATTTTGGTTACTGTACGATCATTTGTGAATTCTATTTGTATTTTAAGCCAGACGTGGCGCAGGCGCAGGGGCACAAAGTGTGTTATGGATTAGATCCCCACTCGAGGACATAATATCGATATAAATTTAAATATTTATACTTCCAGCTCTTCGCTCTGGTCCAGGCAAAGCTCGGCGTTGAGTTCCGCGAATCAACACGCAATGTCTCCAGAATGCCTCCTGGACGGAAATGAAGAACGGGGTGTCTTAACACTAGGTTTGGTATTTTTTTTCTATATCTAAACTCACCGTGGTCATTATGTCTGGCGAGATCATGCTTATCAATAAACAGATCATGATCTTTATCCAATTCCCAAAATTTGCAGTAAATGACGTAGAAGTGCTCGTAACTGGAAGTGTGAACATAAATAACACTCTATATATGCTAAAATTATACAATGAGGCAGTAAAAAATATAAATATATTGCCACTGGGACAAAGTAAAAGTCAGAATTTATGTTTATTTCTTTTTCCTTTAATATTATATATAAACAAAAAATATCGCTATGCAATTAATTTTTATTTATAATATTAATATTAATTTTCAATTAACGGATATTTTTATTTATTTACACTGCAATTTACTTTTAGGGTATGAACCCATATAGGATTCGCTGACATAGTAAATTTCATATAAATTGCAGTAAAAAGAATGCAGAAATGTTCGTATCTTTTCTCAACTTCAGAGCTTCTCAACTTAGAACTTCAACTTAGAAGATTATTTTTTCCTATTCTTTAAGAGACCGTATATCAGGTATATATGGTATTTGATGAATATTTGATGTTAATGTCAGCTCGATACCTCCACCGGACCTTGACAGACCGATAGAGGGACAACAGTCCCATAAAAGGAACCCTTAAAAGCCAAAAAAGGTCACAGGAAAATAAACATAAATAAATTTGTTATTACAACTATAGCCTACCTAAAGTATTGTGTAACTTGATTGATGTCTTCCTCATCCTCTAAGAGCTGAATAACTTGCAATAGATTAGATCTCCTAAGTTCCGGTATAGATATTCTCCCGGACCAAGAACGGTTGACACAGTAAAATATCCTAGCGATCACCTGTGGAGATCCATATCAATTGATTGACTTTCACAAATAAAATACTTATAGCTGCGTGCGAGCGTCTCAGCCTCGTCGGCACAATTCTTAAGGTCATACAAATTTATTGACTATGGTACGCAAACTTCCATACAAAGTCATCCACGTGCATTAAGGAATAATGTGATAAGTAAAGAGGTTTTGACATGATTGATATATGATATGTCACACAATAAATTTTTTTTTTGGAGAAATCAGGAAATGGATGGTTTAAAAAAGTATGTTTATTTGTGTACAGTAAATTTTATGTATAATTAAATACGTAAATCAAGCAGTAAGTGGTATTTTTTGTATCTAAAAGTTATTGTTAAGGCTTTATAAAATTTTATTTCGAAATTGAAATATAATACAAACAAAAAAGCTCATACAAAGTTATGAACATCGCATATAATCGTAAGTCGGTCATTTGTTACGTCCACACCTACATTTGTATTGTAAAATTTTGTAGGGACTTTTAAATATATTAAATGTACTTTTGTTTTCACATATCTCAGGGAATTTTATGAAAAAAAAATAAACAGTAATTTAATCTGGCCACTATTTTCTGCTTATTTTGAAAAAAAAAGAAAGAAAAACGTATCTAATTATATTTATATATAATATATAATATTATATTTATATATAATTATAAAACGTAGGGTATATTTTATAAATACAAGCTACGTATCAACTTTATAGGTAATTGAGTAAGAGATTTTTTTTTTCATTGAAATACTAATGTTACAATAATCTACTCATTGATTCCCCACTCAAGCGCAACAAAAGCGGTGTAGATTCCATCGGCCAATACAACAAGTAATATATAATTACGAAGAAAATTTAATAATTTAAAATGGAAGAAATTCATAAAAAAAAAATATTGGGAAACCTAAATAAGCTATCTTGATTTGAATTATTATACTTTTTTTGTAAACAATAACCAGATTAAATAATGTAATTATCACAGTGAGTAGAATAGATAATTTTAGATATTGTAAGCGTTATCTAAAATAATATTAAATTCAATTCTCCGCAGTTTCGCTGTCAGCAACTTTCTGGAGATGGGTCAAGGTTAGTTTGACGCTAATAGTTGAAGTTCTGGAATATTAATGATGGTAGAGCAAAATAGAGAAAACATTTTACTTTAATAAAGTCAATAATATCGTTTAAATATGGCTAAATGAATATATTCTACAAAATTTATAAAGAGTCAGTATATATATTCGTGTTGGATACAAATGTGTGACTGTAAACGTGACTAGTTGTGGGTTCGATCCCAACTCAATATTTCTTTAAATTTATATCTATAGACAAAGCGCGGTGTTGAGATTCGCCATTCAACACGCAATCCAGAATTCAGCAGAAAATTGGAAACGAAGAGTTTTAGACTACCCTCTGCTCGTGTGCGGGATACAGCGTGAAGCTGACACTGTTCTGTTGCTATTTCCTTGTTTTAACAATACGTAAAGCGTTTATTATATACTTACAGTATGAACGTAACGAGAGTGGAACTCAGTGGCTTCTTTAAGGAAGGACAGTCCGGGGTGTGTGTCGACGACATCTTGTACTAGCGGCACGAAGTCCTCTGGACTCAGCGTCGTACTCTTCCCCCGGGTCAAGATGTACACAAAACGGGATGCTTGATCGTGGCATTGTGATGTCATTCTAAAAAAATTATGTATTTTTTTTTCATAATTTATACAAAAAAAAATAAAAATTTTCATGTTTGATTTCAAATTGAAATCGAAGGGTATGTAAAAGGTAATAAAAGTTTTATAGCGTAGATAGACTAATTGGGTACGGTAAGATGATGGACATGGAAAATCTAAATTGAGATTCTGATAGATACATGAAGAGTATATTATTTTGATATTTTTTATAATTAGAAGTTATAGTTAGGTAAGTTAGAAATATAATGCACAGAGTAATGACAGCAATATTCGGAAATATTCTCGAATAAAGTAAGTCTATAGAAAATTATATACATATAAATTGTGCCTGTTAACGCTAGTAGCGTTAACAGGCTGTGGGTTCGATTCCCGCTCGAAGAAATGAAATATTTATTTAAATTTATACTTTCATTTCTCGGCTCTGGTGCCGAGGCTAAACGCGGCGTTGAGTTCCACCACCAAATACTTTGACGGAAAGTTGGGAACGAAGTGTCTTAACAATAGGTTTCCTCTGTCTATCCTACTATGTGATGGATAAAGCGTGATTCTGATTTTATTTATAAACATATAAATCTACTGTTTAAAATGCAACTGCGATACTTATTATCTATGCAACATACAAAACATGTGAAAATAAAAGCTGCGACTGACAATAACAATACCTAAATAATTAAATAATAGTTATTATTATAAGTAAGCTTTAAACTTTAAAAAAATATATTATAGATCTCTCAGATATTGTATAAGTTATTTCGCGGGAAAAAATAGTAGAAATGCATGGTGCGCCGCAACCAGTTACGATCTCTTTAATTGCGGTTGTAAATTAAGCAATAAAGCTTTTATAACCATTTGATGATATCTACTGGAACTGATAGGTTTCATTCGACAGTAGATTTCTTATATAATTATGATTTATAAAAAAAAATGTTTTATTTACTATTTTTTATTTTTTAATCTATACTAATATTACAATATTTAAGAGTTCGTTTGGTTGAACGCTCTAATCTCAGGCACTACTAGTTCTAATTGAAATAATATTTTTGTGTTAGATAGTAAAGTTATAGAGGAAGTTAGTTAATGACTTCTGGCTGGGTTATCTCCCGCCCCTACAATTCGGTATATGTCGTACATTAGGCTTAGTAATTTCTATTTGACCAAGCGGGCGAAGCCACAGTAAAGGCTTGTATGTAATGTGTTATGCTATGTTCATATTTTTAATTTTAAAGTCATACAATATTTCTTAAAGAATAAGATTCAAACCATTTTATTACTCTTGAAAAAACATATAATATATATTAACATAAATTCTATTACTATATCTATACAAAATGTAACTTACTCTCTCCAAAAATCAATGAACTTGTGACCATCGACGGCCGCATTGAGGTTTTGTTGCGTGGTCAGGAACAATGGCATCTTCCAGTAGAGTGGACATTCGCACGCTTTCACGATATGCTTGAAGCTTTCTCTTGGCACCTGGGAATTTAAGTAATTCATGTTAATCACTTATTAGAAATTATTCTTTATGAATTATATTGTTTATTAATTTGTACTTATTCCATAATTTTTATGATAATATCTAGTTGGCTATGGAGTAATTAGCTCCTTAAATATTATAAACATGAGTACCGTCGGTATTAAGAAAGTCCAATTTTCTCAATTTTCAATGAAAATATAAAAATATTTAATTTCCTCGAGTGGGAATCGGATCTACAAAACCTGTCACGCTGTCAATCACGGCTTAAAAGACTTTAGACAATAAAAGCAAGCTCTATAATTAGCTCTATAATTTCCTTTGTATCTACTGGCGACACGAATACTGTCAGAGGTGTGGACTACCAGTGTACCAGTGTACGTGGTCACGCGCGTCCCGCGGGTGGCCTGTCCGACTTCCTCTATTACGGAATATGGGTCGGTGACACGTGAGCTGTAAACTATCTTATCTAGATAAAACGCACACTTGTCGCTAGTTTATTTTATGTCTATTTATATTTTGTCGTTTTAAATAAGGATAGTTTTTTATTAGTGTGAAAGGTGCTGTGTGGATATATTAGTGTTCAGTGTTTTTTTTTTACTTTAATACACTGAAGATATTTAAAAGTTATAATAGTCAGTCAGGGCAGTCGTGACCCAGGGGCACAAGGGTTCGTCTTTAAGTTAACAGGTTGTGAGAACACTCAACGAAGCAAAGGCGTTGAGTTCCGTCACAAAACACGCAATTCCTCCAGAATTCAGCGGAGAGTAGAATACCAGCGGAGAGTAGGAGTAGAAACTGAAATGTCATAATGGGGTCGAAGTGTCTTAGCACTAGGTTTCCAGGATCACTCTACATGAACCTAAAACCTACACAGTATGCAGAGAAATTTAAGTGGTAACACCCCGAATTAAAAAAAATAATAGATATTTAAAAATTTTTTAAAAAGCAACTGTTTAACCGATGTAATGGGATTATATTAACAATTTGTGAAATATTTTGTGCTAAAATAAAACCAATAAGTTATTTGAATACTGTTCCAATATTATGATTACAACCAGTATATACAAATTTGATGATTTAGATTTACGACGAACTCTCTTTCAAAAATTTACATATTGTAAAGTACAGTATTGTTTGGATAGAAATGTTTAAATTAGATGCACGAACGAACTTCTATTGAAGCCAGTAGTGGTGCAGGGCACACTCCCTTTTCCTCCCCCCTGGAGGAAATGAAATACGTAACATTCTTATTAATTAGCACTGGTATCCGCCACGCAATGCCTCTAGAATTCGGTGAAAAACGGAGAACAGAGTGTCTTAACACTAGATCACCTTTGCTTTCCCTGCTGTGTCCAACGAGATACAGCGTGAAGCTGATGAAAACAAATTAAAAATAAAATTGCATATATATATATATATATATATATATGCAATATCTCATTCTATATTCTGTATAGAAGTAATAAAACAGAAGTGCAAATTGTATTAATTTACTTTATAAGGACAAGTGTATACCATATTAGAGAAAGACACTGAAGACGACTTCCCGTATATTGTACGTTAAAGACAATTATGGAAATAGAATGTTCTTTTAAGATTTTATGATAAAATTTACGAACACGACTGCGTATATTTTATAGTTATCTGTTTCTTACTATATATATAATATCCTTATATTAATATATTTAGAAGAATTATTATGAAACTCAATATAATGATTTAAGATAAATTGGTATGTGCTGGTATTATAAGTATTACGTTAATTAAATTTTCATAGAAAATAATTATAATCATGTAAGCTGAACAACTAAATGGACAGTGCTCGATGTACCTAAAATCTGTAAAAATTTGACGTGTCACTCGTACTTTTCAGACTTAGAAGAAATTTGTACTGATGTCTGCTGATATCGCTAAATAGATACTTTTAGAGAATCTAATGGTATGTTACAGACCTAGTTATCCACTTAATAACGAATCTAACACAAAAAATACATATACACAATACGTATAAGAGTAAAACGCTATATTTGAACTTATTTTCACTTATTTTCTCACCATTCATAGCTGAAAGTTTTCATGGAATTCGTTAACTGGAATACCGCCTAGTCTCCGTGGCTTGCGTAACAGGCATCGGTCTGTCAAAGTAGCCCATTCGCTATAAATAGATATGACCCACTTCGCGGTCACCCACCCCGGGGCTGGGGACGACAGACAAATGCAAGGCAAGTCAATGCTCAAGGGCGGATATTAGACCTCTTCGACCTCCATAGTCTTATGCAATCACCACCTTCCAGTGGCATGTATTTTATTGTGATGGAAGTTAGATTTATTTATTTTAACATAACTGGAAAGTCGAGGCAATTCATAGATACAAGTGTACAAGACTCTAAATGCGACAGGTTGTGATTTCGAATCCCATCAAGGTAATTTAATTTTTCATATTTTCATTTCCTCGCTCTGGTGTCGAGGCAAAGTGCGGTATTGAGTTCCACCATTCATCACGCAATAACTCCAGAAATCAGCGGTGAAGAGAGGAGTGTCTGAACACTATACTTCCTTTACCTACCCTGCATTTAGCGGGATACAATATGAAGCTAGAAAAAATACGGCAAAATATATTTATTTTACTATAATAACATGCCCGACTAGCACGGAATTTATAACTTTATTTTCACGTGTCACGTTTAAAATACATCATATAAGTCACAACGACGTCATTCAACACAGTTTATAAGTATTGCGGTAAACAGAATTATTATATTAACAGAGTATCCATAGAGTGAATTATACAACGATATTTTATTAGAAACTATCAGGAAAAGTAATATTTTTGATATTCTGCACAACAATATAAAATGAAATGAAATAGAATAAAAAAATTTTTTACTGAATTAAGAAACGACAAAAAAAGTTACGTATTATGACTGAACTGAAGCGATATAATTGAATCTTAAATTAAATAGTTTTTATAATTATATTCTATAATCTCGAACGAAGCCAAGAAAATATCAAATAATCGTTTCCTCGAAGGGGAATCGATCCCAACACCATATTCTATTTACAGTCAAACTTGGTCCCCCGTCACCACGACTGGCCTCTTATTTAATTTCAATATAGTTATATTACCAGTAAAATACATTGTTTGTTTATTAATATTTGTCGGTACTACAACTTAGCTCAGCTGTGGCAAATGTTACATACGTGGGTTTCCATCAATCGTACGTGATGAGATTTAAATTTTAAAGTTAATCTTTGTTTAGATTAGAAAAGGCTGCTTACATAATATATGGAGAGAAATATTCAACAAGTATGCTAAATAGTGAATGCGAAATTGTGAAAGTAGACTCTGTAATACAAATTTTATGTGTTTAACATTTATTAATATGTTTTTTTCTTCTTTAAGCAAAGGCAAAGGAAAATTAATATATAAATAACGGCAAAGGCAGAGGAAAATTAATGTTAATCTGTCTCTTTTTCCTTTACCCACATTTCGCCCAGTTTTTAAGACTGAGCTGAACTCCACGCCGGGTTTTATCTTGTAACCCGTAACGCTGTATACCGCTCACAGCAGGGTAGACAGAGGGAGCCTAGTATTAAAACACTCCGACTCCTTCTTGTCTCCGACCATCTTCATATCTTGTTACCAGACGAGGAAAATTAAAACAAATTCCCAGAGTAGAAATTCAGAATTTTTCTACAATTTTCGTGTTTCAAATAGAACTGACAAAGCCACGCAGTACAAACTTTTACGCTGTTTTTTTTTCATTTCCTTGTTTATCAATATTTGTATAAAGTATTTAACTCTAAATAATTTAAACTTAAACATGCTATCAAAGATTTGAAGAGCTTTTAAATCACTACCTACATTTGTATCGATTTAAATTTAAGCACTCGCGGTAAGTGATGATTGAAGTTTGTAAGTGCTATTATAAATAAATTAAGATATAACGGCAACCAAGACATGTTATATTAAATATATTTTCGTAATATAATAAAGTCTAAATAAGTGGGTATTAATAAAAATGGCGCGAATGAAAAAATGAATGGAAGTTTTTATTACGGTAACCGAAGTCGAAAGTACAAGTTCTCCGGATCAAGCCTCAAGGCGTCTTATAGAGTTCTCGTGTTACGACTGAGTTGAAAATATGTCAAACGCTGTTAAGTAAAAGTAATAAAATTAAATAGATAGTTGGTCTTTCTTAAAGAATTGAAAATTGCTTAAATTTCAATAAATTGATGAAAATGATCCATAAAATCAATCCAATCCATTAAGAGGTGATGACCTCTCCTGTCGTATCATTATCGGGAATCATCGTTGGGATAATGTTTAAATGCAACGTTTCGTATAACGATAAGTGAATTCAAACCTAAAACTACCACTTCCAATCTGGTAATTCAACACAGCGTCGACGATAGACGTCTATAGTTTACAATTAATCCATCGTTACTATTCGGGGTACGTACTCGGGCAGATCTGCAAAATGTGTAGTTTCTCCCTTCATAGGGTTGAAGAAAAGAAGAAATATTTGGAAGAAATATTTCTTAGTTCTTATATTTCTTTGTAAGGATTTCTTCTACAAAGTGCCATAAAGAGTATATAATTAGGCCGTATACTAGTTCATATAGTTTTAATAATAAATACTTATAATTGTTCTATATGATTTTAACTAATATATTATTCAAATTACTATGAAAATAATATGTGCCTCTTGAGCTGGTCTAGAGGCAGGGTGTGCCATAATGAATAACTTTCTAAACCTAATGCAACACGCAATTACTTTAATCTAATCGATCATAACTGATAATCTACGAGTTGAAAGTTGGCTGTAAGATATATCGTTGCATTACATGTACGCACAGACAGATATTAGATGAATGACCATTAGGATATATGACATATTGATATATGTTTTTGTGACGGTTTTAATGTGAGAAATATAAACATATGTTTAACATATGTCTGTATCTATAGATTATGGAGGCATGTTTTTTATTGTTTTTTTAGACAGAGAGGGCATAGGGTTAATACACTCTGCTTACCACTCTCCGGTGAATTCTAAAGGCATTACGTGTTAGTGGCGGAACTTACATATAAGGCCGCGCTTTTTGTCTCATTTATAGAGCAAAGTAATGTAAAAAATTATAAATATTTCGTTTCGTTGAGCGGAAATCGAACTGTTTACAAACACATGCTGGTGCCCCAGCGCCACGTGTCCTCGACTGGCTTCATTAAATCTATTTATTTATAAGCTAAATTTGAATAAAATATTATTCTGATCATTATTTTAAAATAAACAAAACTTAAATAAAATCTATTAAACAACAGATCTTGAATAAACATATAGGATTTGTTAAACGAGTCCACGTTCAAATGGCTAATTTAATTTTTTTTAACCAGTGAGTTTCTATCGAGGTTTATTTTGACTAAAATTCATGAGCTATCGACCTAAATATAAGGAATGAGGTCACGAAGCCGTCGAGTCGGTTCGACCAAGCGTGGCATTGATGGGCCTCCCTCCGATACAGTGAGAAAGAGCATTGTATTGAAAATGGATCTTTTGATACATAATATATATATGCCTTAAATAAGTTATGATTGAATTGACTGTGTCGTTACTATGTGACTAGCATTTGGAAACGTTAAATCTGGAAGCTTCCCCATTCGACATTTAAATTTAAATAATTTATTATAATATATATATTAAATGCTTAAACAATGTTACAACTGTGAACGTGATTGTTGCGGGTTTGATATGAACTCGAGATAGATTCCCCTATTAGGGCAAAAAGCTGACAACACGGACAAACACGCTAAACACTAAATTCCCTCTGCCTACTCTAATTTATGCGGGATAAAGCTAAAAAGAATGTAAAATTATAAAAATACACGTTAAATTACATCATGAACGTTATATATATAGAGGTCATCGTGGCGCAGTGGCACAAGGGTGTGCGCGACGGTTGTGGGTTCGATTCCCACTCGAGGAAGTGAAATATTTGTTTACGTTTGTATTTACATTTTCTTCGCTCTGGTGTCGAGGGAAAGCGCGGCGTTGAGTTCTGCCACTCAACACCCAATGCCTCCAGAATTCGGCAGAAATTGGGGAACGGAGTCCCTCTGCCTACCCTGCTGTGTGCGGGATACAGCGTGAAGCTAAAAAAAAACAAAATGAACGTTATAAAATTAGTAACATAGTTAATGAATCGGACGCGTATTATTGATCTTGTCTCATTGTTGTCAGTCATGCGAGAATGCCTCTGCAAGGGTATTGTATCTCATGCGTTACACGATACAAGCGAACAAACAATATACGTAATTACTTGTTATTAGATACCTAAATAGGTATGTCAAAGGAGTGAACAGATAATATATAAAATTATACCACAGATATTTTAAAATTAATTTATTAATTAATTTTAGTTTTGTAGTAATTATCTTTTAATTACTAATGCTTTTTATACCCTTTCATTCAAAATAATTAAAAATGTCACTCAAACAAATATTTTTTTAATTATCTTTTTTTTTCAAGTTAACATTAAGAACTACTTCCATTTTGATTTAAATGATCTAATTCCAATTTTAAATTTTAAACATAGTGTGATTTTAGTATATTTTATATTTATGTGCAATTAAATGAAAAAACAACAAAAATAAGTTTATTATCAATAATAAATGTTTAGAAGTAATCTTGCTATGTATAATAACAATAAGTCCGCGAAGAAGAGGCACAATGGTGCGAGGACGTCGTTTACCTGTGTTTGGATTATTATAATATATCCGTGAGAATGTTCCCACGTCCCATGACGGACAGGTAAAAAATTTAATGTTAATACAAATTGTATTTTATTTTAGATTTAAGACAAAAATATGCGTTTGAGGTTGTAAACACGACCGTTCGCGAGCTACTCGAGAAAATTAAGAAATATTTATTTCCATTTTTTTATATTTTCATTTCTCACCGCCACGACTGGCCTTTGTAAAAATAATTTATCAGCTTCACGTTGTATCCTGCACACAGCAGGGTAGACATAGGGAAATTAGTGTTAAGACCTTTCGTTCCCCATATTCCATTCTAATTCTCTGTGGGCATTGCGTCGCACTTTGTTCCGACACCAGAGCAAAAAAAATTAAATTATATACGTAAATAAATATTGAATATCCTTGAACCCACAAAGAATAGCATAACACAACGATTGGCCTCAAAAATAATTTATAAATTGCAAATATCCATTAAGACACGGATAATATTGTACGTAAATCTAATATACAAATTTGTCTCCCAATTCATTGGTTTGGAAATGAATGAAATATATAGGTAACATACATATCAGGATGTTCATAGTGTGGAACATTTTGTAGACACAAACCCATAAATAACTTTCGATATGAAGCTTTCGCTATATAAAAAAATAAATGCTTAAAATACGGCCTTCATTTGTTTTCCATCGAGGAAAACGGTCCGCGTGATTTTCAGCATTTCTGAGGACTGAATCGTTGAAAAGATGTGAGAAAAGCTTAACACTGTAATCTGTTTCTTTGATTGCTGTTCTCGCGAAAATTTATTTCTTGGCTGAATTGAAAAGTTATTAATTCTAGATATTTTTATTTAGTATCGAGATTGATATTTCAGCCTTACATGAAAATTGTATTCAAAAATTGCGATTTTAAAAAGAGGTTAGGCAAATTATTATTCATTAAATGGTTAAACGCTAAAACTTAATATTATTTTAAAAGAGTTTTAAAATATAATACTATTTCTAAAATGAAATATGTATATATGTAGTGTCGAGGCAAGGCGCGGCGTTGAGATACGCTACTCAACACGCAATATACAGAATTCTCTGCTGCATGAGAGCATACATCGTGAAGTCAAAAAAAAAAGATATTTGTATCATCGTAACCCATTACATTTTATTCCTACTGCTTACAGTTATTTCAGTACTTTACTCGGAAGAGCATTAAAGTGCATTTCCCTTACGTTCAATGTCGATTCACCTTTTGTCTGTCACTGTTTTCTTTATTGCAATCAGTCTAGTTACATACTTTAATGCGTACCTAATAGTTGCATTAAAAAAAAACATTTAAAAAAAGCAGAACTTACAGATATTCTAGTTAATCTAATTTTGGCATTCTATTCTTAAAAGAATTTATTTATATATCCAAAAAAATATATAAAAAACTGGAATAATTTCTCTACAAAGGCAGAGAAATTATTATGAGCTAATTTCGATATTAATTGGCAAAAAACTATGGCATAACTACAAAATATAATGTGAGTTTTCTGTAAAAGTCAAAAACACAAAGACCTATAGTTATTTATAAGCTTTACAATTTAAAACGCTGTGGAAATTGACCAGCACTGGCTGCGGTGGAAATGCGGTTTTATATTTTATAGTCCATACCTAAAAATTTAATTAGTTTATTTTTTATTTATATAACGTATTTGTTTGTAACTTTAATTAGTTTTAAATGTAATTTTCTTCATAACTTTAATTATATATGAGACTAATTAATTTCTTTTAATTTTTACTTCATTACTTTTCATTTTAGAGATAAATATTCAAAGTAAAAGAAATTATGTGACAGGAGATAATAAATGGTACGCTAGTACTTTACGATTCAGTAGGCGAAATTAAACTAAGAATTGGTTTACAAACGAGAAATATCTCGAACCAAAGGTACGCCAATGGGATATTTTTAAAAAATATTTTATGTCTACTTAAATAGTAAACATAGAAATTTTAAAGAAAAATAAAAAAAATATATTTCAAAGTAAATAACAAGGCAAATATTTGTCGCATTCTAGATTTATTTTTCACGAACTTTCACAAATTTAGATGCCTATGGGGGATCTTAATATATTTAGTTTTATATTCGGCGGCTGCAGAGTCTCTGCTGTTTTCCAGAAAGATTAAAAAAATATAGAAAATATATGATTATGTATGAAAGAGAAAAGTATGAAAAATATTTACTTTTCCTTTATTATGTTATTAAATATCATCAACATCATTTGTTCTTATACATCTTCCACGTACAGACCGATCCGTTACGATTTCATTATAAGTAAATATAAAATACTAACTATATAAAAACTTATTTAATCTCTGGCCCCATGTGAAACCGAGGACTACAAATATTTGAGCCATAAACGTTTTTACTACTGCTATAAACATACATATCTTCTAACCTTAATTAGAGAAACTCTCGTCAACTACCCTAACTTGACTTCCACTTAAAGTAACTATTTTATAATTTATATATAACCTGAGGATAAAACAGACTGTGGACTTGACTAGTCCACAATATGACAGTTGCGTGAGTAGGGACACAAAAGAAGCAAGATTCTTTCAAGAAAACAACAAAGCTTTACGAACTTTTACAAAACTAAAACATTTAAGCAGGATAAGTTATTAATCAATTCAATTTATCTATATGCTATATATTGAGGCAGTCGTCGCGCAGCGGCACTGTAACGCGACGGTTGTGGGATCGATCCCCACTCGAGGAATATTTATTTACAATTATATTTGTATTTCTTCGCTCTGGTGTTGAGGCAAAAGGGCGGAGTTGAGCTCTGCCACTCAACACCCAATGCCTTAACTTACTACTAACGTCTTAACACTAGGTTCCCTCTGTGTGTGGAATACAGCGTGAAGCTGATTTTTTTTATATAGGCCTGTAAGTCTATTAAATACATGTGACATGTAAGTAAAAAGAACACAATAACTAAGAAAAACGGACTAAGTGTAAATCTTGAACAATTCGCATTTAGACATTCGAAGATACTTTAGCCGAGCGAAGACGCAGACATTCTCAGCCGACACCAGTCTCAAAGATTACACTGAAATGGTTAAACTTAGCAAGGGTGGTTCAAATATATCTCCATATCCGTTTATCGAGGTGCATTTGACGCACTCAAGCAGAATAGACGGCAATGGGATCAGGCAACGGCATGTTTCATATTGGACGGACGCCAAAAAGCTTATATGTATGAGGTCTTTGAAACAGGATCACTATATATATACAACGGTGTTGTTAAAAAAGGGAACATAGTGTTAAGACTGTATTTTATCCGAATGTGGCCTTAAAAAATTAATACATTGAGTAAATATAATAAATCTAAGTTCGATAACCAAAGTCAGAGCCCATACTGTTAGAGAATAGGAAAAAGTACTCTTGCTGATTGATCATTGTCTTGACGTAGTGTTGTAGATTGCAAATGATTTGCAGAAACGTAAACGATGTTAAGTAGAAACTGTGAATTCCAAAACTGAGACTTATTTTTGGATTTCTTTGAAAATATTTTTATATTTCTAACCAGTTAATAGGAAATATTTCTTTTTATTTCGAAAATGACAATAGAAGGATAAATAATTCGTGCTGTTGGACAATGCCTTTTCATACATTCGGTTGTTGTGGGTTCGACGTGTAGTTGCTATTTAAGTTAATCTAATTAAATATCTAACATTTCCTTTAAAATTTAAAGGCAAAAAAATGGCAAATTAAAGACTTATATGTTAATTTATTACATAAACGGCATTTGCTCGTAGCTCCCGTCTAATATAATGAAACGTTAGACATTCTATTGACACTGTTAGAGACGTTGTATAATCGATAGTAGTGACTTGCAGTAAAGTTGAAACTTTCATATTCTTAAATTTAAATTTACCAAGTCATTAGTCGCCAGTTAGTATAAGTCATTTGAGGTGCGTAGATAATTTAGATATTCCAAAGCTAAGGGTTCAAATCTCGTATCTCCTTTATAATTATTATATTATATATTAATATAAACATAATGAATCATTTAATGCGTCAAATTATATTATTATATTCTTCTAATACGTTTTTAAACTGTATTGGTCGAGTATATAAATTGGCATGAGAGAACAAAGAGTTGATATATTGATAACATCATATTATACTGTCCATACAACAGCCATTGTCACGTTATACCTACTATTTAGAAATTCAAGATCGCATTAACTAGAATTGGACTGGGTCCAGATTTAGATATATCTATATTATTCTCGTTATACTTGTCTAGACACGAACGTTTCAAAGTCAAAGGCGGTTTTTTTTTATTATTTTTTAGTGGTTACTTAAAACTGAAGACATTTGTTTAATTAAATATATGTAATATATATACTATATTATGAGCCTCAATAATGTCTACAAATTGTATATTATAATAAAGTTATTAAAAAATAATTATTATGTTTTACACATTACACTGCAACCACCAGAGAAAATCTGAGAAATTATTGTCTAAAATTCGTTCTCATCAAGATTTCCATTACCCACTTTCCACCGAATTTTCGAGGCGTTGCGTGTTGATTGGCAGAACTCAACGCCGCTAGGCAGAACTCTATATGTTTAAAATTTCTATACATACAATATGTGGATATATTTCAGGCTTTAAAGTCAAACTCACTAACAAGTAATTGGTACAGCCTTCAATTACAGATCCTTCGCACACAGTCCGTTCCCCATGTGCCAAATAAACAGATACTATTTAAAAGTGACATAGTGTCTATTGACCACATTTAACTATTACTAACTACAGTAATCACAAACCTGGCTGTTGGGAAAGGTCGCGAACGCGGATTGCACTCTGTGTAACGCATGGTCTTGCTGGTGGGCGGGCGGCGGCCTTCCCTTAGGGAAGTGGAAGCGCGGTATCACTCGGGAGGGGCCGGCTGCCCGCACTGAGCGTTGTAAAGTTGTATGCGCGGGCGCAGACGACGGCTTCGGAGGTGTGGATGCCGCGTAGTTCTGGAAAGATTAAGCACATTAAACATTTTATAATAAAAATATTTAACTCAGCAATGCCTGCAAAATTCGGTGTAAGGTGGGCAACAGAGTGTTTTAAACACTATTTATTAATCTATATAATAAAGAGTAAACATTTATATTTTTGTATGTATGTTTGTATTGTTTGCACACAAAATGCATCGTATGTACACTAAAATTATAAAGACAATAGATTAGATTTTTGTTTCTTTGATTGAATTGAATAAAAAATTCTCTTTAGAAATCTTAGGTGGACTGGAAGCATATATTATCTATTAAAGCAGGAACGTAATTCCTTGCACTGATTCAACTAATAATTAATAAGTCTAAGCGGGCGAAGCCGCGAGCTGGTCGCTAGTATATTATGTAATGAGTAATTCATTTGGTATAATTACAATTTATTTGTCTGTTTGTTTAGTTTTAAGTATATATAGGAAATAAAATCTGTAAAACATTCCAGAAGTATTACTCAATTGTGCAGAAACAATAAGCGTTAATTAATGCTTATAATATGAGTATAATATATTTTTTTAATTTGCTATATTATTTAATTATTTTAATCTTGATCAAATTTTTAAATAAAATTAAATTACTACTTTTACATAACATTTAATTCACTTGCACTTATCTACATATAATATATATTAGTATTTATATACACATAGTTTGATAATGTTATATAAGAGAATGCTTGTTAAATAATTAAGAATATTCGTAACAAAGAGACTCTTTATTACTAGAATAAAGATTTTTCTATCACTTGTCCGAGAAGAGTGCCATTGCTATTAGATAAAGTTAAGTCATAGCCTACATTTATTGGAAAAGCTTAGAATATTTTTTGTAATCATGTCATCAGTATCCTTTCTACCGTGAATAAAGAATTTTCGAAACCTTCTTAGTATAAAAATATTTTTTTCTAAGTGACCGCGAAATTCATCTCTCTAATAATTTCATCCTTCGGTGAGATCACAGATTTAATTTTAAGAATGATATCTTCTTAAATGAGCTAACATTTATTTAACTTCCACATTAAGCCACCTTACATTTATTTTTTAAAAATGAATATATTTGTATATGTACTTACAAACTTTTCATTCATCGCTCAAAAGAATTATTTATTTGATTGCATTTTCATTTCGCTTCACGCTGTATTGTACGCTCACATAGTAGCAAATCTGGGAACGTAGTGTCAAGACTTTCCGCTGAATTCGTGAGTGACGGTAGTTATAATGGCGGTATTTCTCAATGAAAATCATTCAAATTCATTGACGTCTCAATCAAAGTTCCACGACGAAGTTACTAAGTTAAGTTAGAGTGGGGAATCGAATCCACAACATTGTGCCACTGCACCACGACTGGCTCACAAGGCGATTAATTTGATAATTCTTTAATTTAATACTCCTGCTAGTTTAATACTTACTGAAACACGGTGGATCGTTCTTGGCAACGCCTACGTCTCAATCAACTCTAGTTATAGTTAATATTTTGAGTCAACGTATGGAGCTAGCGTAATAAGATTATTCGCGGAGTTGGTCTCTACAGGTTGGCCTACATTTCGTTCGTCTGTATGAAACTTTATATCAAAGGTAAAAATTTGCAATTTCAATGTTGACTTTAGACTTTTTTACGTCACCGTTTCACCATCGTGTTTAGGCTTATGTTGTTAGTGGATTCAAATATCCCAGTAGTGTAATATGAATATTTATTAAATAGATATTATTGAAAATTGGTATGACATGAAAAAATAAAATGCTGGTCATCTGTCTCCATGCAAAAGATTGTAATGTGAAAATTTAGTAAAATATTTTTAACAAACTTTAAAAATACGTATAAAACAGTATCTAATATATAATATATAATTCAAGCTTATTCAATAAACAAAATGACAAGAACTCGTCTATAACGCTATTTTGTATATTTATAGGCAGACCGATATATTCAACACAAATAACATCGTCGGCGGCGTGGTTGGACGCGATCTCATTTTAGAATGAATTAGTGCGTATTTGTGTGGATTCGGAAATCTGATTTCATAGTTTACACTTGTATTTATAGTCATTAATCAATGTATCGACTGAGAAAATACTTTACGAAGCCAGTAGGTACGGACAACAAAAAAAAAATATTTTTTTCTATTTTGCAAATGTTTTTCCCTTGTTGATAAAGTGATAAAGGACCTTGGCAGCTAAAATGTGATCGTCTTTTATTCTGTCAATCAATCGTTGTATAAAAATTAATGGAAAAGATGGAAAATAGAAGTAATAAATTAAAACCTCCAAATTAATAAAAAGTGAATTAATTTTGACAAAGTTTAGAGATCCACATACGTATATAGAAATAGTCATCAAATCTTTATATAAATTTTATTTATTATAATATATAATTTAGTAATAGAAAAATCTAATAAATTTGCTTCATACTGTATCCCGCGCATAGCAGGATAGACAGACGAAACTAGTGTTAAGACACTCCTTTACCCACTTTCCACCGAATTCTGAGGCACTGCACTCAGCAGAGTAGGGGAAATGAACGCCGCGCTTTGGCTTGACTATAAACTTTACCTTTCATCGAGTGGGGATCGAACCCCATGACCAGCCGCGTGTCCGATCACACTGTGCCGCTGCGTGACTGCCCTTAATATATGATTTATTATAGTGTTGTTATCGACTGCAGTATCCGCTATTTCTGGCCGCAGCTGCAGTCTGCTGAATTTAGCTGAGTGGTTCCCACTCGAGCACAACACTAGTCTTGTCGGTCTGTGACCCTGTTGTGCATTTCACCGGAGAAAGCAGTCTCATCAAAATATTGCTTAAATATCAACATCCATTTAAGCTATTCCTTGTCACATAGATTTTTTTATCTCAAATTATTATACAACGATGGTTTCTGTTGAGCTTCGCCACTCAACATGGAATGCCTCCAAAATTCGGCAGAAAGTGGGGAACGGAGTGTCTTAACACTACGTTCTCTCTGTCTACCCTGCTGTGTGCGGGATACAGCGTGAAGCTGATTCTTAATGAGTACTTTTCTTTCCTAAGTGTGGTTATAACACTTTAAAAATGTTAAAAATAACTTTGTCATCTTTAGTAGAATTATTTTAGTGTAGGTAACGAAAAAACAAGTCGAGTCGCAAATTATACCAAACGTTAAATTACATTCTCACGGTTGTAGTTACTATGATAATATGTTGTGAAAATATTTTAACAATTTACCTTAATAATAGGTTTGTATCGAGTCCTCCGCGGTGTAGTGGCACTAAAGTTTGAATTGAATGTAAACGCGAATGTTGTGAATTCAGTTCCCATTCGGGGGAATGATTTATTATTTGTTAATATTGTAATTTATTCGCTCTGATGACAACGAAAAGAGAATGCAGTTCCCTCTGCCTCTGCTACACGCTGAATACAGTGTGAAGTTGAAAAAAAAACAGAAAGACAATCTAATACTAAAATACTTTTTTGGACTATAATTTGATGATTCAAATGATAAAGAATAATTGGGGTCTCAAGGAAATCCTCAAAGTAAAATGTTTAAACACTGATGCTTAAGATGGCTCCATTAATTTATTTTATGTTAACACAGACGTTTCCTGGGAATTTTATTCAGGCTTATAGCCCTTGAGCCTTACAACCAACAGGGAAAAATTGAGGTGTTATTATATAAATTGTTCTTAAAATGTTCCATAAAAATTCGTTTCGTAGTTTATAGAGCTACGTTTCACATACAAAATGGTAGGCAGAGAGAACCTACTGTCAAGACTCTCTGCTCTCCACTATCTGCCCTAATTTGAGACGTGCGTATCGAGTAACGGAATTCAACGCCGCGCCTTGTGTTCCCGAACAGAGACATGAAAATAATTAATTTCCCTTTCCGTTCCTCATTGAGACGACCATGGCCCAATAAAAATATGCGTATCTATAACGGTAAAAAAATATTTTATTATGAAAAGATTAAATACATATATTATATACATTATAAATAATAAATAAATCTTGCCCTATTAGATTACTGTAAAACTTGTTACCACTGTAAGGTTATATAAAAAAAATTGCTAATACATATGTTCCCAAAAAAAAAAAAAATTAACAATAGAACTTAAAGAATTTATATTTTTCTATCTACACAAAATATATTTGTAAATATTTGAAATTGTTAACAATTGAAAACATATTAACACTTCCCTATTTGTACGCCTACACCAGATAATCTATTTGAGAACTACTGTTGCGTGGGATAGCACTAAACCGATCTGCATTCGCTTCGCAAATTTTCATATCGAATTTAAACCGAATATGCCTCGTTTTCGATAAGTATATATTGTATTTACCAATTACATTTAGTTATTATATAAAAGTAGAGTTTATAGGCTTTATGATGTAACTGTAGAGGAAAAGAGATGATCAGAGTATGACGTTAGGGACCACAAACCACTCAAGGCTGTGAAATAGGTTAAGTTTAAAATAAAAAAGAAAAAACTATCAAGTAGATGTTCTCGTATGAATCTGGATTTTTACTTCTAGATAGCCTTCAGTATATACAACCTATCTATAGAAATGATCTTGTAATTTGTTATAATATTATGACATTATAATCGTAGTAGTAGTTAGATATGTACCTAAAAAAACCTAACGAATAATAGCAAACGAATAATACAGGCTGTCGTGGCGCACAAGCGTGCCACTGTAAGTGCGACAGTTGAGGGTTCGATTCCCACTCACACAAGGAGAAATATTTAATATTTTCATATCTTCGCTCACACGCAATGCCTCGCGTTTTTGGTGGAAACTGGGAAACGAAACTGTCTCAAGGAGAACAGTGTCTTAACACTAGAATCCCAAAGCTAAAAAAAGTATGATAACAAACTTACAATTTTTATTATCTACATTCTAGATCTAGATTTTTTCATCTTATTTTCTCAAATATTAAGACCTTGGCGACAACCTTGAAGATAAGTTCTAAGATGCCGCAATCTTGGCTGACTTACTATCGATTAGACGGCCGTTCTTGGACCTCATTTATACTTCATTCCTTTTTTTGTTTATATAGTTTATTAAACTAGAATGATATTAATTGTTGAGCAGTGACTTTTGTTACAATAAATCCTACAATTTTGATTATCAGACTAAAAATATTACCATTGTTATCCTAATTTACATCTAATTATATTTGTTTTATTTTTTTTCAGCTTCACGCTGTATCCCGCACACTGTAGGGTAGGCAGAGAAACTCATTGTTGATACCAGAGATGTATTAAGGCACTCCGTTCTCCACTTTCCGCCGAATTTTGAAAGCATTGAATGTTGACGGAACTCATAGCCGCACTTTGCCTCGACACCTGAGCTAAGAAATTGAGACATAAATAAATATTTCATTTCCTCGATATATATATATATATATATATTAATCATATAATTATGCGAATTACGTGATTTCTACAAATACAACACTAAGGCCGGCTCCGACACAATATACATAATGTCTCTTGGGCTTACCTTAATTTACAAATGACAATTAATATGTAAAATTAACTAAATGCAGATAGAGATAGTGTCATTTTAGTGATTCATTATAAGTGATTATTTACATCACTCCTGATGTTTTACTCCATTTAGTTTAATGTACAGTATAACTTTAAATTGTAAGCATAATTTATATAAAATTTAGCTGCTCATACATACAAATAATAACAAAAGATAATTATTCTACCTACAGAGGATTACCTCTTCTCAACATTGTTAATAATGTTAATGGTTTTTTATTAGTGTTTATAAAAACTTATGGGATGTAATATATAATTAAAAAATAACATTTTAAGAAATTTCAATGTGTGAATAAGATTTAAACATTATATTTTATATTTAAAGTGTAACTAAAAGCTAGAGTTATACAGATTTTTTTTCTTAATTTTTGACTCACGCTTTCTGTCTTGCGAGGTAGCCAACGAGAAATGAGCGCCAAATACCTATGAATACCTCTTTCGCCACAATTGCTGTCATCAATCTCTTCATATGTGCCTTTCAGGGGTCTTTCTGCTTTTTACCTGATCTTCTAGTATCATCGATACTGTGTTTTCGAAGGTCACCCGGGGTTTTCATCTGACTCTCTTACCGCTCTTTCTTCATAATTTCTTTTGCAATTCATTCATCACACATTGATTTGACGTGCCCAGATCACTTCAGCACACTTAACATCCTCGCTAGTCATTCAATGTATCATTACGGATACGATCACCTAAACTGAGTATATCCTACGAATTTTTTTGCAAAGCGGATCATAAATAAAGATTTTAACAAAGTAGAATTATTGTTTATAATAATTATTGTTTAATATATATAAATTATAGCACTAGACCTGAGTCGTTGAACGTGTCCTATAAAAACGTCGCCTACGCATCACAACGAGTTAATACGTTCCTTCACTCCTTTAACTAGTCGTCTGATTGATTGATACATTATGATTGCCAATTTCAAACGGCCCTCGTCTGTTTTTTGGCCATTTAATCTTTGTCCCCTCATTAACATTTAAATTAATATTTTCATCAAGTTGTAAGCTGTATTGTTGGCAACTATGGCTCTGTTGGCATCTAACATTTCTTTGTTGTATCTTTTAGTTTTATAATGCTATGTCTAATATCATCTTTTTATAATTATTTGACAGTTATTAAAAAAATATTTTCGAAAATTATAAAAGTTGTTTGTTAAAACTTCGAAATCTCAAAAAGTACTAAACCGGTGACGAAGTTAAGACGAACTTAAGGCCTAAAAAATAATAAAAACTTGGCTATTGCCTAAGTTTACTTTAACTTTTGATTATAATTTGGGACGATACAAGATGTAAGAAATTGTATATTTTTGTCGTTCTTATAATAAGATAAAAATATTTAGCTCGTTCACGAATACACTTTGGTATAAAATGAAAGATTACTTCGAAAACTCTAAATAACTATTTTCTTAAAACCAAATATAAGCAAGTAAGTAGGAAATAACCTTTGTAGGTTAACTTCATTGCCTCGAGTGGGAATCGATCCCACAATCAGTCGAGTTTACAGTTTGCGCCACAACCGCTGGTCCTCTTATTTGTATTTGTACATAAACATATTTATTGAATATTTGTTAAACTTGACACGAGCTCGGCATGTAATAAACTTGAGTAATAAAATATTTTCCTTTCAAATGTTTGCAGTTGTTGTTTAAATATTGGAGTTTACTGCAGTGAGAGTTCGGTGCAGTGCACGCTTGCTCTTTACTTTTACTACTCGGCAGTTGTTTAAATTATTTTCGTCTTAAAAGTATTCTTAAAATATTAATTATATTTAGTTTACCATATTATACAAAAAAAATATTATTTTATTTGAAAATAATTTGGTTCTTTATGTTATATTCGTAAAGGCAAGCTAAAACAACAGAAAAGAGTTTCACGCTGTATCCCGCATTTACGCATATCTAGAGTTAAGAAATCTAGAGTTAAGTCACTCCGTTCGCTATTTTCCGGCAAATTTACAAGGCATTGCGTGTTGTTTTCGAGTAGGGGAACTAGACGCCTGGTTTTTGCCTGTTTTTGCTGCCAGAGTGCAAATTAAAATATTAATAAATAATGATCTATCTCCTCGAAGGGGATCGAACCCGTAACCGACGCGTTACAGTCACACTTTTGTATTTGTATTAAAACAGTATTTAAATTTTCATCTGTATTTACAGTTCAATCATTACAATGATTTCGATTTAAAATGGAGACTGTAAACATTAACGAAGTATAATTAACGATTAAATATCTGTTGTCACTACATTATCCAAGTCGGGGTTGACAATTACCCAGATTGGATTCGGAAGTAATCACTCTTTTCTGACGAGGGTAATTATAGTGTAACACAATTTATTTAATTGTTGTATTTAAGCTATTTTATAGCTTCACTTAGTGTCCTGCACGTCACAGGGTAAGCAGAGGGAACCCGGGAGCCTTTAAAGTTAAGTTAAGACATTTCCATTTCCCATATTCCGCCGAATTCTGGAGACATTGCCTGATGATTGACGGAATTCAATACCGTGTCATGTAATGCTTTGCGTCGTTACCAGAGCAGATTATTTTCTTCTTGTGTAAATCGAACCCAGAATAAGAGGATAAAGAAATTTATTAAGCTATACCAACACTAGGCTCCCTTTTCTTATACCAAGTGAAACTAAAAAATTAACTTTAGTTATAAAAATCGGTGAATTTCAGATAGTAGAAATATTGAAGGACAAAAATTAATAATAAATTTATCATGTACAGGAAAATTGTGACGAATTCGACCTTCTGTTTAAATATGTACGGTTATAAACAAAAACTTGCAAATTCATATTTGTAATGTCTCAGTGGAAGGTCATTGAAGCCAAGAATAGTCAGTGATATTGTATGTTTTATAGTATCGTCAATTCTGCACCAAAGACACCAATGTAAAATATTATTTGAAGCCAGTCTACAAACTGATACGTCCACTTGATGGTTACGTGTTCAAATCTAAGCATTAATAATATAGCCTTTGTTACGTGTTTCTCATATATGGATTACCATGGAGAGAACTAAAATGTTGAAAACTATCATTTTACTTATGTACTGGGAGTACAAATAAAATTAGAATTGGCTACTGTAATTTTACTAAAAATAATGTGTTGTTATATTATATATTACGAGTTTATTAATCAAACAGTAATTTTTAAAGTAATTGGTGATTTGCTATAAGAAGTCTTAAAGACACGAAAAAAATTTATATTTTACATATATTTTGAACTTGTACGTTACACCAAATGTATGTAAATTTCACAATATTTTACATAAATGTAAGCAGTGACTAACGATCATATACTAGGTACGTAATCTACAAGTTTCTGATCTATAATTATAGTACGGGATAGAGCAGCGCGGGTGCGTATAAATAGGCGCGCGCGCATGCCTGCTGCCTCACGCCAAATTGGGAAACGGTAATGTCCGATACTTAATAGACATGGCTCTTACTGTTGCTTTTTTACATAAATTTGATTAAATATTTTTATATTGTAAAAATTTAAAAAATGTAATGAGTAGGGGCAAAATAATTTGCAAATTGTACAAGATACATCCACTAGAGATTTCATGAAATATATAGAGCTACAAAAAACTTTCGAGTCGCCTTCATACACATCACACACTGCAGAATAGGGAGAGAGAGAGAGAGAGATAAACAACATTAAATACATCGTGGAGAACGGAGTGTCTTAACATTAGGTTCCTTCTGCCTACCCTGCTATGTGCGGGATAACAGCGTGAAGCTTTTAAATTTTTATTTACCTTGTGTTGATCTAAACAGACCACAAAATTATTATATCAATTATTTGCCTGTATTTTAAATTATGAAGGTTAAATTATAACGAAGAAGACTTTAATTCTATAACTATAACTCGTTAATCAGGCACATCTCGGCTAGACAAGACATTATATATATATATATATATACAGGAACTTTGTGCAAATTTACTTACACATTTAGAAATAATAAAACCATTTTGAGCTTTTAACGTTGCTTCTCATAGTATACTCAGTTTAGAATTTCCCTTTTACAATTTACATTTCTTATTACCCTATTATCATTATAAAAGGGTATATTATGTAAAACAATAGTATATTAAAGGTGTGCGGGCTATGGAACAAATGAGTAATTTCTGTGGAGTCGATTCGATCTTTGAAGGTCGATTAGAAATAATATTTGCAAATAACTTAAACTTAAGAGAGAAATAGGAAATTATTTTTTATCTTGTAAAGAAAGTTTACTTTTGTAAAATGACACGACATATATAGTGCTGGTACAATCTAGGTTATATTCTTATTCCTATATGATATAAATATTTGATACAACAAATATACTAGTATTTATTTCAATATATTTAAATATATTTAATACGACATTGCTATATCACACAAGTTTATCTGTCGTCGATATTCCGGGCCATATTTGGAAGCTGTGCCAACATTACTTTTATTGGATAACAAATATTAAATGATATTGGTATTAGAATCAATCAATCGTGAAGTATGTTTTTACGTCAATTTTGACGCACATGCATTTCCTTACTTGATATAATTAAAAAATATATATATAAACTTACATTAAAACATGTTAACTTAAAAAATGTCTTCGTGGCGCTGTGATACTGTTGGTATAATCCCCAATCGGGGGAATGATTTAAATGTTTATTATTTTACCGAAATGGAAATATAAATAAACATATATTATCATCGTCGAATTACAGTCACCCTTGTGACGGTGCGCCAACTGTCCAAAAAATATAATAATTTAATAATTATTTTTAGCTTCACATAATACGGTAGATAGAAGGAACCAACCTGGGAACCTCGAGAAAATTTAACTATTAAATAATTCATTCCCCCCAGTAGTAGTAGTAGGAATCGAACTTACAACCGTCGCCTTAATTGATTAATAATATGTCCAACTCTTTTAAATTTCAGAATCAATGTGTGAAGCCGACAATGCAATAATAATGAGTATTTCAACAGTAGACTAAGTTATTCCATTCTCCATGATAACAAAAGCAATTGATTAAACTTCTTGAAATATTATCAAAATCTGTCTGAGCCCGAATTAAATCTTCCACTTTTTGTCTCGTTCTCACGTGCTATTTATAAATTCAATTCAGCGTCTGTCCCTTTCGTTTACGGAAAAAGACGGAAGGGAAAGTACAAACAATGCTATGAGTGTTAGATTTTTGTTAAACAGTGAGATGTACTGAGAGTATTTATAAAAAAAATATTGCAGATTGAGACGTTGAATTATATGCGGGATACAGCGTGAAGATGAAAATGTAGAATTTAAAGTTAGTGGTACTGAAAAAAGAAATAAGCAACTTAAGTAATTTTACCTAAAGGGATAAATTACGTGAAATACAGATTTTTTTAAAACGATCACCATAATATGACTAATTCTAAATTTAAGAATTCCAAATTTTCATTACAATTCATGTTTTGATATGGTAATTTTCGTTGATAATTATGTCGTAGATTATAAAAAATCTGCAAATTCAGTCTGTACGCAGCCTATGCTTATGTTATGGTTTCAGTACTTTCATGACAGCTGAGCAGCCCCGACGCGTTGCCATGGCAACCATTGATCGAGCGCCATCTTGAATGCAGTCGTCTGCGTCTATTGACAATCAAATGTATGGAGCAAAAACTGTTTGTTTATTTTGGAAATATTCAATTATTTTAGTTAACTCTATAAAATACTATTAAATATACATTACTACTGCAATTTTATATATATTATCAATAAATAATATTTACTTTGTCATGTATATACCATTAAAAACAATGGCATATCATTGTTTTATTTAAATCACGTAATATTCATTTAAACAATACCTGAAGTCTTTGAAAGTGTAATTTGAATTTAAATAATAATATAAAACAAGTATAATTTTTGGATGACGTTTTTATTATTTATTTAATTGGCAACATCTATGTAACTATTTCGTCATTAATCTATTTAAAATTGTTATATAAATCTTATTTAATTGTATTCTGTTTTGCAAAAAAAAAAAAAAAGAAAAATGAAATCATTTGGTCGTAACAACCGAGTTAAATGTTACCTTTACTTTTTTATATTAATGCTGGAGCATATTAGTTTATATTCTTCTTTAAATATTTTGCAGGGATATTATGTGTTTTTCTTCACGCTGTATCACGTAGCAGCGTAGGCAGAGGGAGCCTAGTGTTAAGACAGATCGCTCCCTACTTTCCGACGAATTCTGGAGGCATTGCATGTTGAGTGGCGGAACTCAACGCCGTACTTTGCATCGACAGTAGTGTGAAGAAATGAAAATATTCGAATGGGAATCGAGCCCACAACGTGTCTCAGTTACACTGACGTTTGTGCCCCTATTTGTGACTGGCCTCCGTATATTTAAAATATACGGTATTATTTCAAAGTAATAATTAAGCTTCTTCGTCGAAGACAAAATAATTCCATATCGTACATAGTTATATATTTTTAACTCAACAAAAAAAAAGTAACTCAGAGCAATTTAAAAATTTAAAAATAAAAGCATTAAAAATATTGATCTAGATCCATAAGAATGTATAGCTTCATTGGCTACTTGAATGATAAGATGGTTTCCATGGTTTGGAGGTGCGGGTTCCAGTCCTGCCACATTCAAGTTTTATACATTTTTAAATATTTATATAATATTGGAATTAAGTATACTCTTCTATTGAGTGGAATCTAACTAAAATAAAAATTCATTCTCGTAGTCAAGAATGAACCCAACATGCGTTTCGTCTACAGTGAGACGCCGTTGCACTGCGCCCCAATGTCCTCTACATATATTATATTAAATATCATACAAACAGTTAACGAATGGGCTCTATTATAATAAACTCAATTTAACTAACAACATTGCACTCTAGTATTCACAAAGTAATTCGAAGCTGCATACAGGCAGCGTGTATTGTAAAATAGACTTTATATCTATAAATTTAAGATTGAATTTTCGTTTCGCATACATTTGTTGTAATGCAGTCAGCATATGTCCACCCACTGGATCGGGAGAGTATGGAAATTCATTAAACAATTTATTAAAGCACGCACACCGAGCTTTGTTGATTTTCTAAAGTGGGATGTTTGAGGTTAACCTTTAAACTTTGACATTGTTAAAAGATAGTTAAAAGATAGATAAAGATATATAATATAATAGTAGTAGTTTTTAGTTTTTGTATCTTTTTACTGTTTTACCCTGTCCAAATAGACTGCAGGATAAACAGTCGTATAACCATTGACCACATGTTGTCTCATAACTAGTGTAATTTGCCTTAGTCCAGTGAAGAAAAAAGTGAAATGGCCCTATATTTTTTTAAAATATTTAATATAAATCTAATAACCAATATTTAATCATGTTATATATAAAGAAACTATAACAAAACAAAAGAAAGTATTACTAATTAAAATGAAGTTGTAGATCGCGTTCAAAATGAAATTACAATAAGTATAGAAAAAAAAAACATTCTTGTAAACAAGACATGGTAGTAGAAGCTTATAAAACTTTTGTAGTATGTTTTTAAAGTAGAATTTAAGCTTTAAAATGTTAAAAATGTTCTGTTCCGATTAGAGTCAAGAGATATTATCTTATGAAGCTATATATAGCTTATGAATGTCTTCAAAAATTCATTGGAAAACTAGCCAAGTCAGGTCTTACACATAAATATAGTTTTAAGTTGTTATAATATATGTTGTGTTGTTAAAAATAAATTTCAGAACTGACCATTGAACTTGGCAAACATTTATATCTCACTTCTTTCGTCGCTAAAGTCAACAACCAAGGCATATAACATAATATTGAACTTGGCTCTCGTTTCACATTAATGGTTTTGTTGGGATGTTTATTTTTTTAAAAGACAATTTAGGTTACAATTTTGACCATGAAAACATTAAAAAAAAAAGGAATCTTCGATTTTATGCAATCTTAAGTGAGTTGACTGAACGTGGAATTATTTTTAAAATATTTTCTAATTAATAAAGTATAAGAGAACGTTATAATTATATTTTTCATAGTATAGTTTTGCCTTCGTTGTTATTAGTTTTGGATTAAATAGTAGAAAATGTATATACAAAAGCAATAATTTATTGTTGGTTTTGTACACAAATTTGTTAGTATACGATAGTATATGATAAATAATAATTTATTTGTTTAGGTATCGCTGTATTTTACAAACATAAAATGTGTGTGTCAATAATGGATATTTTCTTTGCAGGGTAGGCAGAGAAAATCTAAAGTTATGACATTTCCTCCCCATTCTCCGCCATATTCTGGAGGCCCTACCTGTTCAGTGGTGGACCCAACTGCCACGTTTTTACCTTTGCACCAGAGCGTAGAAATACTTAGAATTATTAAAATCAAAAGAAAAAAACAGCATTTCTCACCTATTAAAATTAGGCAAACGATAAAGAAATCAACGTGACATATACTTATTACGTAAGATATATAAACATATCTTAGTATAAACAAGACTGTCAACTCACCCCACAGGGAAAACTACCTGCCCCCACATCATCAGTTATCACCATATAACGAGCTGGTAAACAGCACTAGACAGACATTTCACAATCACCAGCTATGACATCACAGGTTACAAAACAAAATGTTACTTCCACGTTTTTTTAATTATCATTTTTGAATAGATTATAAAAATGTCAAAGTCTCACGTACGCACTGAGGTATTACTAAAGCGGTGTTAATTTTACATGGAGTGATAAGGCGCGTGTGACCGATAACCGCAGGCAGGTAGGGTGGGGGCGACGACGGCAATCTTTGTTTTATAGTCTCAAGTTCTATCTCAATGCTAATGAAGTTCTAACTAGGTGTTATATGATTTAATTTAGATTATATGTTGTAAATTATATATTGTATACTCTTTATTATCCCATATAACGGGTAGGCAGAGAGAATCTATTGTGCATTAACCTACTATTGTTCATTTATTACCTCCTTTTTTCCTTAGAATAGTTCTAAGGGTAATGATGAATAATTAAAAAACGATTTTAATTATTTGTTTTAACAGCGTTCCAAGAAAAGGGTGGCAATGTTTTTTTTTCAATTAAAGAAGTTAAATATATAGACGAATATACAGACGAATTCTAGTAATTAATTTTATTAAATTGTTATTGTACACCTATAGATTTATTATGGTTTTGAGGCTGTCATAAACTGCCATTACTATTTATTGTGCTAAATGTCACAATGTCGAGCCACAGTGGACAGCTTAAGCTGAAATTTAACAACTTCATCCCATTTAAATTGGGACTTCGTGATGTTAATTAATGTGATGAAACAATTATTAAAGCCTCGTTTGTATGTTATTTCAACGAATGCAGCCGTTGTGGTGTAGGCGCACAAACGTGCGACTGTCAATGCGACGGTTGCAGGTTCGATTCTCATTCGAGGAAATTAAATATTTAATATTTGTATTTTTCTGGTAAGACGGCTTTGGTTTCCAAACCTGCCTCTGCCTATTCTGCTATGTGCAGGATACAACGTGAAGTAAAAAAAAAAAGATTTATTTTCCAAACTGTACATCTATTTTTTTATACTCATAAAATAAAAAAATATTAAGTACTATATATATATATACCAAAATCCATGTTAAGATTACATCATGAATTGCCACTTTCATTGCAATTCTTATACCTATCCGTGCATAAAATGTTAAAACTTTGTTATGTAGAAAAGAATCGATAAAAAATCGATATTTTCAATCTGTCAAATTTATTTTCCCAAATATTCTCAACTTTACTTTTTAATTCATTCATAAATGTAACAATGACAGTACGTACTCAACGTAATAATGGAAACCACAAGCCCCCAAGTTAATTATCTTGTATTGACTTACTTAACTCATCTAAGCAGCTGATAAAGATGACTAGGGAGTATGTAAATTTTATTATTGCAAATCGTTATGGATTTTGTTTTTTTTTTGTTTTTCGTAAATTGCGAATTTTTATTTTAATATACTATAGTAACTA